>JAVTVY010009342.1:0-47362 GCA_036873755.1 Hanleya hanleyi | reverse complement strand
GCCATGAACATCATCTTAACCTGCGTTCTCTGGTTGGGATAAAACGCGAAACTGTCCTCTTGGGATTTGGCGTGTCCCAGTACGACACCTAGGTTGACACTTACTTTGTAAGCTTTGATGTCCTGTATAACGAGTTTGTAAGCTGGAGTCTCTGCGTCGGACATGAAGAGGAACTGGGGTATTGATCGATACAACTTCACGTGTTCGTCAACATTGCTTAGCAGGTAAGGGTACTGTCTGAACACGTCCTGCATGATGTTTCCTTCCATTTCGAATACATTACTCTCCGCGATGAAATTCTTTCTCTCGAATAGTCTGACATTTCCACCTGTTGCGGGATTGGTGGTATCCATATCAGTACCCTTGTCGGCTATATACAGTTGTAGCTGCAGTTGCGTTTCTAAGCTGAAATTGAGAACCGTTTGAAGGTAGGCTTTGTACGGATAACTGTTGTCCATGGTCACCAGTTTACCTTGCACAGACACGTGAAGTTGCGACCACATGGCCTACAACAGTTGGTTGATGGGGGCGCATATTTCACCCTTTATCAACGGCGTACCGGTATTATCATTGTGACTACTTTAACCTTGACGTAGAGTCGGCAGGATTTCTGGTCGAGGTAATCTAACCCCTGGCCCGGTATCGTAAATTCAACAGGAGCACCATCGGTGATTTGGGAAGTATCCCCGGAATTCTCGGTCCTTATAAAAGCATCGGTGGTGTGTAAAAAATCAGCTCCTCAGGCAAAGTACAAAAAGTGCACATGTCCGCTTTTGAACAGAACTGAAAAAAATGGAATTGGACCATCGTGTAATCGGTTGCATGGCAGTCATAAACTTCGAACGTATATGGAATTGAAATCTCGTTTTAGTCGGTAGATTTATATTGATGTTATCAAAGATAGAGACTGTCGCAGGTCATTTCAAGGTTCCGAACTAGCTCTCATGACCTTAATATCGAAAGGGGCCAGTACACGGGGGTGCCCAGTGAACGCCATCTTTGTCCATTGTGCAAATCTGAGACGGAGGATGAATTCAAATTCCTTTTTTGGATTAAATTCCATGGTTATAGCATCTCTAGATTGGAGCGATATGTAAGAGGTGGGGAAAATTGACGACGTCTGACGACTAAAACGCATCCATATGACTCTACAGGAAAGCTTCCATCGGCAGCTCACATTCAGACCCGAGAATACGGTGAATTCTCTGATATAGCCTTAGTATCTCAGTTGTGCGTTTATTGCAGCTGTTCAGGTCGACACTATGAAGTATCCACACGGCCCCTGGCACCGGCTTAAGCGGAATTAGATACGCTATATTGGGAGCTGTGATGACAGATCAGTTCAACAATTAACTCATCTGATGTTAATGAATGAGCGTCGAGGACGTCTGATAGAATAAACGCCTCAACATAGGGTAAATCAGGTACATGTAAGGAAAACCAGCCTGTGATGCCCGATGTCGTACGGTTTAAATTTCCCACCAAAACAATATACCTACATATATTTGTCGAGTGACAAAGGAAATATAGGCCTAGGGTCCTCAAAGAGTTGGTCACGCCAATTTAAAATATTTCATCAAACTCATATGTTCTCGAAAACTTTGGTGACGGTACATTTTTTTACAGCTGCAGAATGACGATTTCTCAATATCATGACGACTACTCTGTCTTCCAGATTGCAGGCTAAAAATAGTTCAAATCCGCATAACGGTAATCATTCCTCAGCTAAGTGGGGGTAACGAGGAATGTATGTGCAGTTCAGTGCCAGAGTGGGGTTAAGAAAAAATGTATGTGTAATGTTGATGTAGTCCAGTGCCAAATTGGTGTTAGGGAGGAACCTACGTGTAGACGTGTACAAGAGTGTGAAAACACGGTTAGGTAGGAACGTATGTGTATTCCAGTATCAAAGCGGGGTTACGGATTATTGTATATTTAATCGGATGTCACAATGTATAGTCAACTGTGAAACTGGGGATACGACTCCACTATCAGATTAAAGTACATTTCAGCTAAAAAAATTATATACTAAGGATATTTTTCTTGCCAAAACGTTAAGCAGCTAAGCTTCAAAGCGGGTTAGGTTAGGAATGTACGTCTAGTCAAATGTCAAAGCGGGGTTAGGGAGAGATGCAGGTGTAATCCAGTGTTAAGGTGGAGTCAGGGAGGAATGTTTGTGTAGTTCCGTCTAGAAGTGGGTTTAGGGGGAACGCATGATTTGTTCAGTCTCACTGTAAGCGGATTTAGGGAGGAACACACGTATAATCCAATGTCAAAGCAGGGATAGGGAGAATTATATGTGTAGTCCCGTGGGGGTTAAGGGAAATGTATGTGTAGTCCTGTATCAAATCGGGGTTATGAAGGACCTGTGTGTAGTACAGTGTCAATGTCGGGTCAGGAAAGAATGTATATCTAATGGAGTGTAATCCATTGCCAAAGTGCCACGGAGGAACCTACGTGTAGACATATAGAAGCACGGTTAGGTAGGAACGTATGTGTAACCCAGCGTCAAAGCAGGGTTACGGCTCAATGTATGTCCAATCGAGTGTCAAATACGTATTGTCAACTGTCAAACTGGGGCTACGAATTAAGGTTAGGTATGCTCCTGTACTATCAGGTTAAAGTACATTTCAACTATCAAAATTATATACTAATGAGATTTTTCTTACCAAAACGTTAAGTACCTAAGTGTCAAAGCGGGGTTAGGGAGGACAGTACCCCTGCTGGCTGACCTGTATCTGTTCTCTTATGAATATGACTATATGCAGGCGCTTTCAAAAACCGATCCATTCAAAGCCCGTTCCTTCTCATTCACCAAACGCTATATAGACGATCTTCTCGCTGTGGATAATCGCTATATAAATGACGCAGTGAAGGATATATATCCACCTTCACTGGATTTGAAGGAAACTACAGATAGCCCTACAGGCACATCATATTTAGATCTATATCTCTATAAAAATGAAGCGGGCATTCTCTCTCGTCGACTTTATGACAAAAGAGATGATTGCAATTTCGACTTCGTAAACTATCTCTTTCTGGACAGTAATATTCCAGTGGGACCTGCATATGGCGTATGCATATCTCGCTTAGTAACATTTGCTAGATCCCGTGTTAAATGTGACGATTTTAATCAACGTCACAAAACATTGTTACAGAAACTGATAAAACAGGGCTATTCCACCAAACGCCTCCACTCAAAGTTTCTCAAATTTGGCGATACATATCGCATGCTGATAAAAAAAATATGAACGTAGCGTGCAAGATCTATGGCGCTACGTTTCGTAACTTGTGTCTAATTCCGCTTGACCCGGGGCTAAGGGCCGTATGAACCCATGTACTTCAAGATCCTCATGGTACTCATATGAACAGTCACAATCAAGGCGTGGCTGAGATACATCATTCTTTAGATAACGACTTTACAACGAATTATGGATTAAGAATACTGATCAGCGATACGGATTTGATATTTTTGGAACATCATGATGTCTTGCCGGCATCATTGAAAACTGTTGACCGCTTCTCTCTTGCAGGAAACAAGCCTATGTTTATGTATACTATGATTGTCTTTTTGAATTTGGTGCTAATACTGTTAGATGGAATATGGAATAGGTCTTTGGATTATGGACGCGGAAATTCTTTAATGGACGACGGCTGAATTATGAATGACGGACCAGACGCTTGTTATTATTATTGAGAAGTTTGAAAGCGGAGTTAGGGAGGAACTTATGTGTAATCCAGTGTCAAAGCGGGATTAGAGAGAAACGTATGTGTAATCAATCTCGAAGCCAGGATAGGGACAGATGCAGATGTAGTCTAGTGTCAAAGTGGGGTTCGCGAAGAATGTTTGTGTAGTCTAGTGTCAAAGTTGGGGTTAGGGAGGATCATATATGTGTAGTCCAGTTTCAAAGCGGGATGAGAAACGAATGTATGTGTAGTCCAGTGTCAAAGCGGGGGTAGGGAGGAACGTATAAGTTAGGGAGAGAGAAAGACTATATTAAATTGTTCCCTGAGCCGTTGCATTCTGCCGTACAGGGAGAAACTAATATTTGTAATGAGAAATTAAGCCTTTAACATGAATGGATTTTATTGTGACACTGCAAAGTGCTGCTCACAAGAAAGTTGGTTCTCATTCTGTCGTTTGCATACTGCCGCATAATGGTAATCATTCCTCAGCTAAGTGGGGTTAACGAGGAATGTATGTGCAGTCCAGTGCCAGAGTGGGGTTAAGAAAAAATGTATGCGTAATGTTGGTGTAGCCCAGTGCCAAATTGGTGTTAGGGAGGAACCTACGTGTAGAAGAGTGTGAAAACACGGTTAGGTAGGAACGTATGTGTATTCCAGTATCAAAGCGGGATTACGGATTATTGTATGTTTAATCGAATGTCACAATGTATAGTCAACTGTGAAACTGGGGATATGACTTCACTATCAGGTTAAAGTACATTTCAGCTAACAACATTATAAACTAAGGATATTTTTCTTGCCAAAACGTTAAGCAGCTAAGCTTCAAAGCGGGTTAGGTTACGAATGTACGTCTAGTCAAATGTCAAAGCGGGGTTAGAAAGAGATGCAGGTGTAATCCAGTGTTAAGGTGAAGTTAGGGAGGAATGTTTGTGTAGTTCCGTCTAGAAGTGGATTTAGTGGGAACGCATGAGTTGTTCAGTCTCACTGTAAGCGGATTTAGGGAGGAACACACGTATAATCCAATGTCAAAGCAGGGATAGGGAGAATTATGTGTAGTCCCGTGGGGGTTAAGGGAAATGTATGTGTAGTCCTGTATCAAATCGGGGTTATGAAGGACGTGTGTGTAGTACAGTGTCAATGTCGGGTCAGGAAAGAATGTATATCTAATGGAGTGTAATACAGTGCCAAAGTGCCACGGAGGAACCTACGTGTAGACATGTAGAAGAGTATCAAACACGGTTAGGTAGGAACGTATGTGTAACCCAGCGTCAAAGCAGGGTTACGGCTCAATGTATGTCCAATCGAGTGTCAAATATGTATTGTCAACTGTCAAACTGGGGCTACGAATTAAGGTTAGGTATGCTCCTGTACTATCAGGTTAAAGTACATTTCAACTATCAAAATTATATACTAATGAGATTTTTCTTACCAAAACGTTAAGTACCTAAGTGTCAAAGCGGGGTTAGGGAGGAACTTATGTGTAGTCCAGTGTCAAAGCGGGATTAGAGAGGAACGTATGTGTAATCAATGTCAAAGCCAGGTTAGGGACAGATGCAGGTGTTTTCCAGTGCAAAAGTGGGGTTAGGGAAGAATGTTTGTGTAGTCTATTGTCAAAGTTGGGGTTAGCGAGGAATGTTTATGTGGTCCAGTGTCACAGCAGGACTGGGGAGAAACGTATATATGTGTAGTCCAGTTTTAAAGCTGGGCAAGGAAGGAACGTATGTGTGGACAGTGTCCAAACGAGGTTAAGCAGGAATGTTCGTGTAGTCCAATGTCAAAGCGGGATTTGAGAGAATTGTTCGTATAGTACAATATCAAAGCGTGGTTAGAGATGATCGTATCCAGTATCAAAGCGGGGTTAGAGAGGATCGTATATGTGTAGTCCAGCTCCAAATCGGGGTTATGAACGAATGTATGTGTAGTCCAGTGTCAAAGCTGGGTTAGGGATGAACGCATGTGTAGTTCTTTTCAAACCGGGGTTAGGGAGGAATGTTCTTAGTCCCGTGTCAAGCAGGGTTAGGGAGGAACGTATGTGTAGTTAGTTTTAAAGCGGTGTTAGGGAGGAATGTTCGTATAGTCCAGTATCAAAGCGGGGTTAGAGAGGATCGTATATGTGTAGTCAAGTTTCAAAGCGGGGTTATGGACGAATGTATGTGTAGTCCAGTGTCAAAGCGGAGTTAGGGAGGAACGTATTTCTAGTTAGTGCCACGGCAGGGTTAGGGAGGATGTATGTGTAGTCCAGTGTCAAAGAGGGCTTAGGGAGGAATTACAAGCGTCTAGTCCGTCATCCATAATTCAGCCGTCGTCCATTAGAGAATATCCGCGTCCATAATCCAAAGACCTATTCCATATTCCATATAACAGTATCAGCACCAAATTCAAAAAGACAATCATAGTATACATAAATATAGGCTTGTTTCCTGCAAGAGAGAAGCGGTCAACAGTTTTCAATGATGCCGGCAAGACATCATGATGTTCCAAAAATATCAAATGTTATCCAGTTAGGAAAGAACACATGTTGGAGTATTAAAGTAGGGTGAGGGAGTGGGGTATATGCGCTTGAGAATCACAGTGGACTTATGGAGTACCGGTACATGTACATGTGGTCGAGTGTCGAGGCAAGGTTGGGGAGTGAGGTACATCTGTTAGAGTGTCAGAGTTGGGTTAGGGTGTGAGATATATGTGCTTGAGCATCAAAACGGACTTGAGATTGTTGCAGAAACTTATAAAACAGGGCTATACCACCAAGCGCCTCCACTCAAAGTTTCTCAAATCTGGCGATACATATCGCATAGTGATAGCAAAATACGAGCGTAGCGTGCAAGATCTATGGCGTTATGTTTCGTAACGTGTGTCCAATTCCGCTTAACCCGGGACTAGGGACCGTATGAACCCATGTACTTCAAAATCCTCATGGTGCTCATATGGACAGTCACAATCAAAGCGTGACTGAGATACATCATTCTCTAGATGACGACTTTACAACGATTATTATGGATTAGGAATACTGATCAGCGATACGGATTTGATATTTTTGGAACATCGTGATGTCTTGCCGGCATCATTGAAAACTGTTGACCGCTTCTCTCTTGCAGGAACCTAGCCGTTGTTTATGTATGCTATAATTGTATTTGTGAATTTGGTGCTAATAATGTTATATGGAATAGGTCTTTGGATTATGGACGCGGATATTCCTTAATGGGCGACGGCTGAATTACGAATGACGGACCAGACGCTTGTTATTATTATTGAGAAGTTTCAAAGCGGAGTTAGGGAGGAACTTATGTGTAATCCGGTGTCAAAGCGGGATTAGAGAGGAACGTATGTGTAATCAATCTCGAAGCCAGGATAGGGACAGATGCAGATGTAGTCTAGTGTCAAAGTGGGGTTAGCGAAGAATGTTTGTGTAGTCTAGTGTCAAAGTTGGGGTTAGGGAGGAATGTTTGTGTAGTCCAGTGTCAGAGCAGGGCTGTGGAGAAACGTATGTGTCGTCCAGTCTCAAAGCGGGGTTAGGGGGGAACGTATATGTAGTCCAGTTTTAAAGCTGGGTTAGAGAGGATTGTTCATATAGACCAGTATAAAATCTGGGTTAGAGAGGATCGTTTATGTGTAGTCCACTTCCAAATCTGGTTTAGGTATGAAGGGATGTGGCTGTTGAATACGGTAATATTTGTGATGAGAAATTAAACCGTAAACACGGTTGGGTTTATTGTGACGTTGCAGAGTGACGTTCTGCAAAAAGACTGTTTTCCTTGCGACGTTCGAAACTGCCGCTTGGAAGGAAGATATTAAATTGTCCATTGTGCAGTTGCATTCTGCTGTACAGAGAAAAATCCATATTTGTTATGAGAAATTATACCTTTATTATGATTGGATTTCTTTGTGACGCTGCAAAGTGTACGAAGAATAAGTAATATTTGTGATGTAATATTAAACTGTAAAGAAGATTGGGTTCCTTGTGATGCTGCAAAGTGCCGCTATGAAGAAAGACTTGTCCTTATTGTGCCGTTGCATTTTGCCGTACGAAAATTAAGTGATATTTGTGATGAGAAAAAAAATGAATATGATACCCCACACGACGCATTCGGACCAAGAGTGACCTACCTAGACCCCAAAACATCCCTTCCAATGCCCTTTTCCCATAGTTCCCTGTCTGCGCATGCACAGAATGCTGTAAATGGACGACACACTAGTCCAGTCGGATGGACCCTCACGAATGCTTCACGATGACACCTCATACGACTCAATCGGACCACTATTGGTCCACCTACACCCCAAAACGTCCATTCCAATACCTTTTTATTCTACTGCGCATGCGCAGAATGACGTCAGTTCTAATTTTACATACACCCAATCACCCACCCTGCCTCTCTCGGCAGGCCCCGATAAGCAGGAGACCGATATTAGCCCCTCTAGAACAGGTTGATAGAAAAATACCCTGTTTTAGGGGTAAAGTCCGTGTTCCGCTACTGGCCGTCGTATTTATGGGGGTCGGACCACTATTACAATTTACATTGGCGGCAATGTTAAAAACTGTTAACGTAATTGCATCTCCTCGATTCATTAATTCGATTCATTAATTTCTGCTTTCAGAAAGCGGTGCACAGGCACCCAAATAGTCCCTCTTAGCAACTCCTTATTAGGCCTGGAGTTAAAATCAAACTCACAGCGGAACCAAACACATATCATACTCCAATCACCTACCACTGGCCTTCAATTATTCCTCGCGACAGAGACTGGGAAAAATATTGAAAACAATTCACTTCTCTGGCAGAGGTTGCCTAATAACGGATCGGGACTATTTTTAATAGTGGTCTTGTTCCTATGGCCAGGTCCCTCGTTGCCTTGGTGGCGAAAACTGGAACTAGGGGGAGATAACTCCGGGCTGTCACGTGACTCGGAAATGGCCTTTAACCTGGTGCACCATTAATAATATCATATATCCACTATTGTAAAAGCGTAAATTCTGTCATATTGACCAACTTCCGACAGGGGGTGCCACCAGTCTTGTGACTCACTTCCGTTTCCGGTCACGTGACTGAAAGTGACCTTTGACCCCTGCGCACCATTATTAATATCCGGTATTGTGCGCATGCGCAAGGGTAAAAGATCGGAACCGGAAGTGACATCACAAGACTGGTGGCGCTCCCTGACGGAAGTAGATCAATAAGACTGAATTTACGCTTATATTACTACTAGAATGCTTCTCTCCTGCTTTCTCGTATGAAGTATCGACAATTTCCATGAATACCATGGTGAGTATATGTACTATCCCAATCAGGGCAAGATCACATGGTGTCTTCATGACGTCAATATTATCTTGTCATTGAAGGAAACTGTGAAAAAGTCACCATGAGATCATGTGGGCCTACTCATCCCCCAAAATGCCTCCCAACTCGTCTATCCAGTTATGGGGATTCAAGAGAAAGTATTTGATGAACAATGTATCTTTTTGAATCCGGTGAACATATGGAGATTTATTCTGTTCTCTCCTCCCCCCATTCTATTCATACGGTATGGATGTACAGGGGAGACAACCAGTCTCGGTCGGGACCATTCTGTGTTGGGCGGAATTTCTAACAAGGGCTGTTGCTACAGACTGTTACGCTTTCCGTTAGGCTTGGGCGAGCACGTGCCGCATAATTTGTTAACTGTTGTCTGGTCTGAACATTTCGTGGTCGTTCGGCGGTAGTCATAATTTGTTAGTTGGGTGTGGCCCGCTCAACCTTCTCCCAGTCTCCTCTTTCTTCTAAATCGAAGGTCGTAGTTTGACACCTGATATTCCTTCCAATCTCAGAGAAGTCAGACTTACGAATCCGACTCTTGTCTGAACAACACTGTTGTCAACAGTGTAGCAACTGAACAACAACATACGTTATCATTCAACAACAACAACCACAACAACAACAACCAAGCTTGAGTTGAGCCCCAACTTCAACTCGGTAGGAACCATATATCCCGGATATCCTCCAAAAATGAAGGATCTACAGGGAGCGAAAACAACAGCCACAGAAAATGGTAAGCTCGGTTTATCAAATCTTGGCATCACAAAGGCTTGAAGTTGGTCGGTTATTAATTATGATATTAATATATATTCTCTTCCTACTAAATATGGCGTGGGAGTAGAGTATATATAAATATTAATATCTTAATTAATAACTGACCATCTCCCTGTGCTTGGCATAAATGTATCATATGGTAAATCCCCAAATCATTTCAGGAAGTGAATTTTCCCACCACAAAATCATAGGGTGATCAAATTTATTAGAACAGAAAGTTGACAAAGTGATCAAAAAATCATGCGGATAACCTACAATCTAATTAAAATTATATCCTATCTGCTCCCCTGTTTGGATATGTCGCCTGTGGGATCTAACCGGCTTGCACTAACATGAGTTGACCAATCCCGAGAACTCTTCATAGTGCTTTGAACGACATAATGGTAGGGGATTTTTCATTGGCTCAGTCGAAACCAGGCGCCACGCTGTCAAGGTATCTGCTGATGTAACCTGATGTTGCCGCTCTCCCGCCAGATTGGCACCATAAAGCGGAGTTGAAATATGGGCTAGTCCTTGGCATAAACCTTGGATTAAAGCGGATACCTAACCCTATCCCCCCTCCACATCTGCAAGTAGTTAAAATGTGGCAGTGATGTCATTAGACTGTTAAATATTCATGACCTGGGCGCTGTGAACACAAAATTCAATTGAAATCAGTAAGCATATAGCGACATATATGATTGGGGAGCATTGATAGGATATTACCGGTAAATTTATTAAGATTGGATTTACCTATTATTCCTGTGTTATTTCAGTTTAGAGAGGATGGTCACATATTAGAACAGCTGGGGGTGATTAATTGAGGGATTTACAGTTTACTAGTCCAGTAATATTGAATCAATTCGTCAGACTGACCACACTAGTTAGTTTGTTGAGTTAACGTTTATCTCTGTGAACTGAACGTCAATCATTGTCAAAGGAAAAAGTCAGAAATTGTTGTGATTGGCTCATTATGAGATCTCGTAGAATATCGGCCAACACTTCGCACAAACTTTTCATAGCGTTACGTCTAGATGGTATTCCCCTGATTTACCATCTTGGTTCACCTAGATTAGATGTTGATCACCTCTGAACTGTTGCTGTTTCACCGCATGTTGCTTCTAATTTCGAATTTGGGACTTGCATGACATCACGATTTTCAGCGCAACTTCACTGAAACTTTTAATACACAGCCGCATTATCAGTCAAGAAAGCTTGGACTATTAAACATAACATGTGTGGCCTTGATCAAACGGTTTCCCACCTTAATACCAAAGTAGTACAATAATGTTACATGTACTATATATTAAAGTCTCGTAATTCGCCTGCTCATTTGTACATGAATCTGGTGATGGACTATAAAAGATAAGTGACCTTGACCTTTCATCCGCAAGATGCATCTACATTGATTCTATTCAATAAACAGATACTAAATTTTTATAAAAACTAAAAAATTTATAATTTAATACATCTGAATATCAAGTTAGGCCATTATCACTTGATTGGTTGTTTACATGTAGCATGACCAGCCCTCATCTATACATATATTTTGCGGGCAAATAATTGAAATAGAGGAAGGATTTACATTTTCCTGACTAAAACTTACTCATTTTCTTCTATATTCGTATACAATTGTTTTGCAATTTAATAATTGATAATAAATAATTATAGCATATATCTAAAAAATCAAGGTCATGCTAATAAACAACCAATCAGGTGACAATGGCCTTACCAACAGTTGTGGTAAACTGAGCTAAATTGCCTGAGCCCTCCAAACATGTACCAATCCTGTTGTACACTTAACATGATACTTGTAGTGTGAGAGACTGGTATTGTGCAGGCGAGGTCAAGTTACAAGTTTACTTTCACTCTTGGGCACTGTTGCCAGGATATGTAATCATTGATTATTCAGGGCGCAGTCACTGAGAATATATTTATGCTGAATACAATACTGCATGTACAGCTTGATGAACTTCCAGAGCACACCATTGATCAGCATGTACATGTACAGGTAAATGTAGGTGTTAACATGCTAAGGAGACAGTGCTTTGTAACGGACATGAATGATCCATTAACCTGTGATGTGTATACATTTACATGTGAACAGGACGGTTATACCTGCTAAGGGAGCTTCTTGATCAGAACACTAAAGGCACGGAGGAGAAACAACTATCCCTACTTCCGGGATTTTGACGAAATTTGCCATGCTTGCGGGTAGAGCAACTTTATCTTCCGGGTAAAATGGCCGATTCTGACAGACGGAGGTCAATCTTCCGACAATTCAGACAAACCGTCTAAGTAAGTAGTAGATATAAAGCTACCAGTTGGTGATAGAGATTCTTATGAACCTACAGAGGCTAAGAACGAGCTGTATTGTTGTCTGGATGTTTCTCTATAGTCTTCACAAAACAGGCAGTCAATTGTGCAAGCGAACATTTGTCAAAACCACGCGAGTTAATTCCACGCCATTTTGTCTTCAATCTTCGGTTATATGACGGATCATCCACTGTATAGCAGGGTAGACCCATTGGTGCTTGAATTATATGCTACCGAACGTTTTTTCAACGTACATATCATTAATCTGCACTTTTGGTGATATTATTCAGTCTTCCGGGTGCACTTACTCATGCTTCCGGGTAATACCTTTGAAATATAATATACAAGGGAGTGCACTTTCTACCTAGAAAGTTAAAAGATTATACAAACGATAACCCTACCGGGCCTGGGGGCATTATGCCTCCCCTACCAAACTTTGTACTCTATCTCCGGAAAGACAAAAAACTGAGAGCTGAAACTCCGTGACTTTGCTTATGATACTGGGGTCTTTTGGGGCCTATTTGCATAATCAACTGAGCAGAGAATCATGGGTAAATCCGAAATTGCGGCCATGTGGGGAACCAGAAAAGTGATATTTTCGTCTTATTTCCAGAAAATTCTTGCTTTTCTGCATGGAAAACTGAACAAAACTAGTTTATTTCAGATCAGATTATTATTTACCAATTTATCGGGCCGTTTGTACGAGGAAATCAAAAGAATAAAGAAATCGAAAAATCCGACCTGATAATGGACAAAAAAATGTCCTTTTTTTATAATGACAACACAGGTGAGATGGTGTTAGAAATTATATTTTTTTCACATTTCTTCTGAGGTTATGGGCAATATTACTGGATATTCATTCATGGGAAATAACAGTCATTTCAGTCGTTCAGTTACATATCAAAACGCCTTGGAAAAACACCTTCAAGCTCACAATGGAAACTTCATTGTCCTATGCAGCCAGAAGTAACCTCACACGGGACTGACCTATCCAGAAATAATATGACACTGGACTGCAATATGCAGCAGTAATCCCACATGGCACTGACCTATCCAGCCATAATCCTACATAGGTTTAGCCTATCCAGCAGTCATCCCACATGGGACTGGCCTCCCCAGCCGTAATCCCACACAGGATTGCCATATGCAGCAATAATCCCACACTGGACTGCCATAGATGCAGCAGTAATTTCACACGGGACTGTCCTATCCAGCATTAATCCCATACAAGACTCATCTATCCAGCAGTAATCCCAGACCGGACTGGCCTATCCAGCAGTAATCCCACTTGGGACTGGACTATCCAGCAGTAATCCCACAGGGGACTGGTCTATCCATCAGTAATAACACACGGGACTGGTCCATCCAGCAGTAATCCTACACAGGACTGGCCTATCCAGTAGTAATCTCACATGGGACTGACCTATCTAGCAGTAATCTCACACTGGACTACCCTGTGCACCAGTAATCCGACGGCACTGACCTATCCATCCTACATGGGATTAACTTCCCACATGGGACTGATGTTATTGTCTGTACCAGATAATCTATCTGTACCACCTCATCTATTCCAGACCTTATTGTTTGCTCTACATGTACATGTATGCTTTCAATACTGCTGCACCTTCGGCGGATGACCCCGCAAGGCGAGATGTTGGGGTTCTCAGAACGCTTGTATATTTTAGCCAGTATATTAAAATATTCTGGTAACTGACGTTACAATTCGTCCAACATATTGTGACCATACAAATTTACAGGAATACCTGAACAATTTGTGTGAATTTATCAGAAGGAAGCAATTATTGTTAAACAAAAACTATAACAAGGATAACTTTGCTAAGAAACACTGAAATTCTGAATTCTGAAATGTAATAAGCTGCATCCTTATCACACACAGTTATCAGATAGTCTGTTTCTATTGTATAATTTTGTCCAGTGTGAAACTTGGTATAGATCATCAATACATGAAGAAACTTCAAAGGAATGACCAAACCAGTTTCCCTGATTGGGTGGAGACCTTGACGGCCATCTAATTTATGCAAAATCTTTAATGATGTATAACTTCAGGGGTCGAAATTTACACCTGTCTACCTGTCCCTGACAGGTAATTTTTGAAAGAGACAGGTAGAGAAATAAAGTACCTGTCTCCAGTGACCGGTAGACAATAATATTTTTTCTCGTGTTCAAAATATATATTTGACAAAATTCATTCAAAACGGCTTCTAATTAGTGCATGGAAACAAGGTGTCATTAATTTATTGGTAGGTTGGAACATGTAGCTTTGTCATTAATCTTGAATTACATATACTTGACAATTTCATTGATCACATGTTCAGGTAATTCTTAAAGGTGACAGGTAAACTTTTTGGCCACCTGTCTCATGTAACAAGTGAATTATTTTGAATATTTCGACCCCTGAACTCTGATACAATTCAAGTGTTCTATACGAAACTGTGTGTACAGCATCGATGTATCAAGAGACTTGCAATAAATAGTTCCTCTGAGTGGCGGAAAGGATGAGCGGCCATCGTTAATTTATGCAAAATCATTTACAATGTATCATCTCTATCTCTGAGTCTTCAAGTGCTCGATGTAAAATTTGGTATACATCATCGATGCTTCAACAGAATTATGGTGAATGACAGAACTGGTTTCTCTGATTGGGCGGAAATCTTGGTGACCATCTTTAATTTATGCAAAATCTTTAATGATGTATATCTCTGATACCATATAAGTGTTCTATACAAAACTTGCGGAATAGCATCGATATATTAAGATTTGCGATGAATAACCACATCAGTTCCTCTGAGTGGCAGGAAGGATGGGCGGCCATCTTTAATTCATGCAAATTCAGTAATGATCTCTATCTCTGATACCGTTCAAGTACTCAATGTAAAATTTGGTATACATCATCGATGCATCAAGAGACTTACGATGAATGACAGAACTGGTTTCTCTGATTGGGCATCATCGATACATCAAGAGACAAGTATTGACTGGCAGTTTCTCTGGTTGGACGAAAACCTTAGGGGCAATTTCTAATTGCAAATATTTTAATAATTTATACCACAGTTGTACAAATTATTATGTATGACTTTTTACATGTAAGAGTACAATTATTTTTAACCTAAATAAATAAAATTTTGAAATAGTTAGGTCTGTTTTATTCACGATAACTGATGTTACCAACCTCTTGAGGGGTAACTGACGTTACAAGGTAAGACATATATACCCAACAGCCTCAGTAACGATTCCAAAAGAATTGTCATACCCCAACAGACAATCATGGCCTAAAGGAAGAGAATTATGCTTACTAACTTCTATGCCTTGTTAATCTCTTCAAACAGTCAAATAGTGCACTTTTGGTAACTGACGTTACCCAAAACATGAGCAGTGTGACTAACGTCACAGGACCTACGAAGTACAGTAGGCATTAGGACTCGAACACGAACTGAACTCTTGGAAACCCCCACCCCCAGTTGAAATCCTGCTCATATTAAGATGGGCACCGCCCAAGTCAGAATCGCCAGTGCTTTTCATCAAAAATCACCAGAAATTTTCATCAAAAGTAGGTCAGCTCAAAACTTGTTGGTAACAGTCTCTTAATGCGCCTTCATTCCAAAATAAATAACGATCGCCGATTTAATTTTACAATTTCTTAATTAAAGGAAACAGATTGAATAATATAGGTTTAGTAGATTTCAAGCTTTACGTGTGAAAATACATTTACATCTCTTTAATGGTGCAGTGCCCTTGTCCAGGATCAAAACAACTTTTTGAATCACATTATTTTCCCAACAATACAACACATTTTTATATATAGTACTATAGTAGAAAGGTAGCATTTATGTAGTTTACGGTAATTCAACTCAAGACCCTACACCTTCTATGCACAAGATAATAATGATTCTATGTGATTCTCCTGAGCATAGCCGGTAAAGACGAATAAATAGCGTCTCTACATCTTCTGTAATAGGGCCATGCGGCATAGTGGACTGTATTTCAATGACAGGGTATTTTTAGACGGACAGTAACTGATACTCATTGGCGATAAAACGCTGGAGCAAAACAGACCACAGTTTTCTTGGCAATGACGAAATGATTGGATGTGAAAGAGAATACATGTTACAGGCTAAACCTTACATATATATATAGCAATATACTGAAGTGTTAATTATAAATCTAATTTTAATCAGAATTATTTCAGATCAGAACTTGATGGTAACAATGCCCTAATGCACGCTCATGCCAAAAATCAAGGTTCTGATGTCAACGGTTCTCCTTATTTTGCCGACGAAAGGATTCGGATGGACTCATTACCGGACAATTTGCGGTCTGTAGCCTACTTCGTAGGAAAATGTGACTTACTTTGTCGGCAATTTTCAGCCAGAATACCTTTACTACAGGAATCAGTATATTGTGATGTCTGTCAGAAGGAACTGTCACCGCTGTTATAGGCAGTGAATTATTATGGAAGTTATTCCAAAGTTTATGGCTTCTGTGACAATCACAGCTCTAGTTAATATCTAACCGCAATATAAGTGTATAATAGCCAAACATTTGGTCTAACTTTAAAAGAGACACTTGAGATAAAATAATAAGCTAACAGTGAAAAAAAAAGCGTCTTGATAAACTTCCAAGTATAAACTTCAAATTGTATGTAATGTATGTATTTGTGTCCGACTTGAATTTTAATCTTGGAGTGTGTGTCCCCTATAGCGTGGAATTACCCTAAACTGGGCACAGTGTATCTCATTTGGATAACCGGCATATATGCCATTCCTATCATGGAACTCGTGCCCTAATTTCAAGAAGCTAAAAGCTGATACATGATTGATGGATACATGAATGTATAATGGTCTGTAGCAAGAAATAATTTCTATGATTTGATACTCTGAGAATCCAATCCTGGGACAGAATATCTGGAAGGATTTTTTTTCTCATCTAAAGACATGTCATGGGTACATGCGCCCACCCATCGAAGCTCTTGCACATCACGCTCCCAAGTCTGATTATAAAAACTTCCAAGAGAGACCTCATACTGTCCATAACCCTGTGGGGCTCACGAGGATTGACCCAGGCCTTCTGCTCCTCCGACAGCTTGTCGTAGACATTGTAAGAGGTGACTAACTAGGGCATCCATTGGGTTCCCAGGCGCCAGTTGTGAAAAGGAATTGAACCCTATCTGTGGTGTCTCGGGTGTGAAAAGTAATAGCGCCCAAACATTGTGATATGACTGAACGATTGTCGAAAGCGACATTAAATCATATTCACCCGATCACTCACTCCTGCGAAATTTAAATTATCCCTATTTGAAATGTATTGGGACAGGTTTGTGCGAATCTCCACCTGAAATTTGAGCCCTGCACATTGTTTGTGCCAGTTATAGATTATTGTCTGGTCATATGTCTTTATTTCAAGAGTATGACAGTTTGTCAATCAGTTAACAATCAGTAATGGGATAATACCAAGGCCATTCCCAGGATTTCGTTAAAGCCCGGCGCACACGAGAGCTATCAGATGAGCTAACGGCTTCAATTGCCTGTCAGCTCAGGGGCTAGCTCTCGTATGCGGGCAGTTTTTGTTGAGTTTTTGGCCTCGCCAAACTTGTTTGATAATTTCGCCTCTCTAGGCCAAATCCTCCGCGTGTCTGGCGAACGTAAGCGAACAGCTCAGCCATTTTATTCGAAAGACCAATGAAACGCATCTTTTCACGTGATTTATACGCAGGACTGTTCAAAACGGTCATTTTTATGAAATCAATTCAGTGAACCTTTTGCTCACCGAGTGCTGAAACCACACAAGAGCTAGCCCCTGAGCTGACAGGCAATTGAGGCCGCTAGCTCAGCTGATAGCTGTCAAGTGCGCCGGGTTTAACCCTATCTGGCCTGGGCGATTTGGGGTGTATCGCAGCCTGTGGGGGTATTTTCTCTACCACTAAGGCTAGAGCGCTGAAACTTACCACACAGTATCTTGGATTCAAGCTCTACCGGGAAATGTAAAAAAATTCAAGATGGCCATCATGATGTCACCGTGACATCTTCTCGGATGCCATTTTTTGGCCTTTTTGGGTTGATTTTTCGAAATTTTCATTTTTCCGATTTTTCTCTCGAAAAAAATCAAATAAAATATAGAATAATTTGTTTTGCATAAATAAAATACTTTCAAGGCCTTTTAGGCAAGGAAAATGTGAAGAAATGGAGCGAAAAGATTGAAAAACACGACTTTCGCAGCTACCACATGGCCGCCATTTTGAATTTACCCATGATCCTCTGCCCGGGGGTATATGAAAATAGGCTCAAAATGACCCCAATAAGATAAGCTTTAAAGTCACCAAGTTTCAGCCTCCTCGGTTTTGTCGTTTCAGAGCAGCAGAGAAAAGTTCACTAGCTCACTCACCCCCCCCCCCCCTACCAGGTAGGGTTAAGGGGTGGTTTACCTTAATTTGAAAAGGGCACATGAGGGGATTCGCTATATGAGAAAAGGGGCAAATTGGGGGTTTGCTGCAGTCTGAAAATGGCATTTGTATAAGACAAAAAAAAGCAGTCCAAAAGGGGGTTCGCCTGAACCCAGAAGCCTTGGATACGGGCTTGCATGAACAAAATACTGATGCCATCCACCAGAGCAGAACATTAATTCAGTCCTCTGGGAAGATTCATTTGAAGATTTGAATACCCCGTAGTCTTTTCTTTGTTGTCTACATAGACATGTATGGCGAGTACAATGTAGTGTACAGTGTATGAGTTTTGTATTTTCAGCATGTGCTACACTTAGTACTACTGCATTCAGATTAAAAATATGGGAAGATAAATTTATGCCACAGGTCTTGGGTTATCATTTTACATGAAAAGAAGTCACATTTAAACAAGTTTTCTTTGATTTTTGCGTGAATGAGTTAATTTTTCTTAAGAATTCATGAATGAGAAATCAGAGTTTTGCCCTCTATGACACAGTAAATCAAATCACCTGACAAATAAGTCCATTCACATCAAATGGAACAGTTTGAGAACTCGTTAGCTGCTCTCAGCAATTTTAAACTCCACTAGTTTTTTTTTGTAAATTCGCAGAAATGTTTATTTTCATAAATTAGTAAAAAGTGAGAGCCACAGAAGAAACTTATTTTTTCATTTTCTTAAATATTCTTTATTTCTTGTGTGGCTCCCACTTTTCACTCATTTAACACTTTTCTTGAATAAGAAAAATAAACATTCCTGCAAATTTACAAAAACTTGATTAAAATTGAACAGCCAAGAAATTCTCCAAATTACTTCATTTAATTTTTTAAGATAAATAAACTCATTCAAACTGAAGCTTAAATTTTGTCACTGTGGATTAATGAAATCTTGTCGGCAGTTGTCAGTTGTCAGTGTTTTGGTGTTTAACTCCCAATGATAGTCTGGAGTAAGGACATGAAATTTCACCCACGTATCAATCTACAATGTAGACATATATTGGACATAATATTTGCGGTCATGTGGCATTTTCTAGCAGGGACAGGATAACTTATATATTTTTTTTTCCATTTTTCTTCTTTCAATATATGTCTAGATATATCAGACGAGTAGAGACAGGATAACAAATTTATTTCTACGAGCAGCCTTTTAAACTCTCGGCGAAGACTGCATAGTTTTCGAACAGAAAACGTCTGAATATGGTCAATCTATAATTAAACAATGTATTTTAAGAAGAAATAGAAATGTACACACCAACAAGCACGATTATTTTTACTCCCAGAAGATCCTAGGCAAACCATTGGTCGACAGCGGTCATGTGCTGTTAGAATAAAAACATATATCAAACTGCACAACCTCCAAACAGGGTTATCTCCCCTTCTGCCAGTCGATCGACCCTGCCCTCAGTCAATTTACAATCTATACGTTCATTGAGTGTGTCACAAAGTGCAAGACAGATGGGACAAATCTGTGACAGACAGGACAGTTTAATACAAAGTCACCCCGGAGATTCAGTTCTCCATCCCTTGTGTGCTTTGGCATGACATTCCATCCCATGGAGCATGTTTTCCATCCTGTGGAGCAAAACATGGCCGAAAGTACACGTTTCACGGGGTCTCCAGACAGAGTGAAAGATACCGATGAACAAGGGCGGAGATAGGTGGATAATCATGTAGCCTATCAGGGGCCTATTTAATCATAGAAGAGATATGATCACAATTCCCTCTCTGTCAAGATTCCGTTTTCCGTAAATAAGCTACACAGTTCAAGCTGTTGTGGGTATTTTGACAGACAAGCCCGCATTATACCCTCAATTGGAGTCATTTTTATCACATGGTCCGTCCGTTTTCAATGAAATATACGGCCAATGTTACTATTATACACATCTGTTGTTGTAAAGTCAGTTAAACTGGCTAGAGAACCGCTGATGAACTCAGCTGAGCTAATTGTATTGTGGTAGTCCATACCACGGAGCACGACAAGCCATCCCTTGGAGCAAGAAAAATAGATAAATTCCTCTAAATTTGAAAAATAGTCTGAAATTGAATTTTATACTCAAAGTATGTGGAAAATGTATACGAGTTAGTAAGTGAACGTAACTAGCTGCAACATCAGTGGGCGCCATAACGACAGTCGATGATATATTTTGGTGAAACGTTGTGCATTACAGATAATAAAACCTCATTTGTAGGACGTTCATGAAATAGGTACCTGGGTGTAAAACTCCGCTTTTCCTTGGGGTGACGTGGCCGATCACAAGGTTAAACTGTCGGTCCTATGATACTCTAAACACTGTTTAGACAGTACAGCTAATTCGTCATATAGTAAAAGATATTACTCTTATTTATAATCGTACATTGTGTATGATGAAACGAAGTAATAGAACGATTGGCAAGGAGAGTTTGCGTGGGGTGGGTTGGGGGGGGGGGGTGGCGGTGTTGATAACAATCGAGACAGACCCTCTGAACATGTGTTTGTATTAATTACACGCGATCAAGCCGTCCTTTGACCAACGTTGACCTGTCACGTGCATGCTGTCTGGAAGATAGTTATTATTCCATATATACATCAAATTCCAGTACCTTTTCCGATTAGTTTATACAAACTACAAGGCAAAAATTTCGTAACAATCAAGTTGGATAAACCATTGTTTACTCATTATAGTGTGTCTCAGTTGTTTACTAACATACATATAGGTGACGATATGGATACTGAGTCTGCCATTTCTTCTTATGGCTGCCATAATACAGAGCAAGCAAGTGAACGGTGTCCTTTACCGATGAAACATTACAAATGGTTATATTGTTGAATTTACAATATAAAATGAAGCTTTTAATAAATCCGTTATTTGTTCCGTGACAGTATTAGGTCAAGAACAAAAGTATTCCGTTTTGGTGAACACCCTGTCAGGTCTAAACGATAACAGAAAAAAAACGTGACAGAAAAACGGATGTGATGTCAACGATTAACAATCAAATATTTATTTACAGTACTAAAATTATATACAAATTATGTAAGGTTAATACAACAAATAAATGAGAAATACAGTCTTTCGCTTTTGAAAATAGCTGGAGTGCTGTTAATCACACTCCTAAAGTTTGAAAAATTATTTTAAGGAGTGTGGTATCACACTCCTCCAGGTTACAACTTAGTGAGGCTTACAATTGGCGAGTGCTATTGTTCACACTCCTGAACTAATTTTCAGGAGTGTGATCACACTCGCACTCCTCAAAAACGAATGACTGGAAATATAGTCTTACTGTTCAATGCTATACCGGTGTAAATTTCACAGTCCGTACTGACGTGCACAAATCTCTCCAAGTCCATGCCGAATTCCCTTCTCGATCACTGAATGTTAAGCTATTTATACCCTATGCGTCATTCGAGACAATTCTACAAAGTCAAGAAGCTTCTACAATATACAGTATTCACGTATGATCTGACCCAGATACAATTACAACAGTTTCGAGAACACTCCATGAATATAACCACATAACAGAACGTAAACAAGCTTACGTAGCTCTATTATTCGAGAAACGTCTAATAGTAAACTACAATGTGCAGACGGCGCTGTGGTCACTACTCGCTTAATCCGGGTCTGTTCGTGTCCGCCATTTGCAATGTTAGTCAATATTTACTTGGGATTAAATCTATTACGACTTTGATGTAATACACCCCACGAACGTCTAATAATAGACTACAATTCCATGACAACCCCTAAAACATGGCAGTGTGTATGACGTCACAGGACCTACGAAGTAGGGTTTGATATGATTTAAGTGTGTATTCGAGAGATTACTTGGGGGCCCTATGTGCTACTGTGAGAGAATTTATTTAGCAGTCTCTAATTGACAGTGGGTACTATTAACTTTCCCAGATGTCACCGCTGGTGGGTCATTAGCGTAGCAAATATTATCGCCCTCCGTTCCTATTACCATGGACACTGATCAGCCCAGCAGTACAGCACGAGGTCACCCATCCAAGTCTTGACCGGGCTCAAAATCCTCTAACTTCGGTCATTTTACGAGAACCAGTGTGTCCAACGTGATATGCCGTATCAGGGAACTTTCAAAAGTCAAAGTGAAACACACAGCCAAGGATTCCCATGGGCATGAGAGTGCACTCGCTGAGCCATCAATAAATAATAAAAAGTAATTATCAATCAATTTTTCATCAGAATTCGGTCAGCTCAGAACTTGCTGGTAAAAATGCCCTAATGCACGTTCATGCCAAAAATCAAGATTCTAGTGTCAACGGTTCTCCTTATTTTGTCGACGAAAGGTTTCGGATGGACTCACTCACTGACTGACTACAGGACAATTTGGAGATGGTAGCCTACTTCGTAGGAAAAGTGGTGCGGTGACTCGGTTTTTCGTTCATTTTATGCTCTTGTTTATAAAAAAAAATGAAATCAAGAAAGAATGGTTGTGCCCCGAACCCAGAATATACATTTTTCAACACTATTTCAACAGTTAGCCATCTGTCATAAAATTTATTTTTATACCTGATACCGTAATTGTTCATCCTGATTGGTCGTATGATATTCTGTAATTCCCCATGTTAAATGTATAGCACAAGAACTGTTGTATGCTCTGTAGTAGCGAATTGTCTAGAGAGGCGATGTCACACAATCTCGAGGAGATAGTGCACGGTCTCGAGGCAATATTGCACCATCTTGATATATATATCGCGCTCCAACATTTGACAGCTGAATGAGTTTCGGTAACTTCATCGCGAAGTTCTGGGATTACTGTGCCCCAACTCTTCTTGAAACGACCAACATTGTGTAGGAAAAAAATGTTACGGTACTCAATTACATGATACAAACCAGTCTGCAAACTTCGAATAATCGAATCTAAGGTTCAGTACCGGTACCGCAAATTATTGATCTACGGTATACCGTCCATGTCATATTTTTTACTGTTATCGGACGTGGATCATAAGTTTGCAAAGTCCTTCCTCTGTTATCTTTGGTAATATAGAAACATATGATATGGACATCGTAAGAAAACACTCTTTCAATACTGTCTGTCTCGAGCTGGAAAATCCTGATGTCACACCCAACAGCACACAAAATGACGAGTGCGTTGACCCGAGATACTAAAAAAATTATGATGGGTCTACGGTAACGTCCGCAATTTATGTTATGTGTACAAATGATATTCCTAGTCCGGCCTGTTGGTGGTTGATCGGGCCAAAAAATCCATTAGTGAATGAAACGCTGAAGTCATTTCGTTTTCAATTCTTTAACATCGAAATTCAGGAATCGCAATGTTAATGATTTTAATTCTTTCAAGTTTTTCTTGCTCCAAGGGATGGCTTGTCGTGCTCCATGGTATGGACTACCGCAATACAATTCGTTCAGCTGAGTTCATCAGCGGTTCTCTAGGCAGTTTAACTGACTTTACAACAACAGATATGTACACTAGTAAACTTGGTAGTATATTTCATTGAAAACGGACGGGCCATGTGATAAAAATGACTCCAATTGGGGGTATAATGCGGGCTTGTCTGTCAAAATACCCACAACAGCTCCAACTGTGTAGCTTATTTACGGAAAACGGAATCTTGACAGAGAGGGAATTGTAATATCTCTTCTATGATTAAATAGGCCCCTGATAGGCCACATGATTATCCACCTATCTCCGCCCTAGTTCATCAGTATCTTTCACTCTGTCTGGAGACCCCTTAAAACGTGTACTTTCGGCCATGTTTTGCTCCACAGGATGGAAAACATGCTCCACGGGATGGAATGTCATGCCAAAGCACACAAGGGATGGAGAACTGAATCTCCGGGGTGAAAGTAGTACATGTAATTTGAAGACATTTCCATCCTGGAATAAAGCTAAAAGCTGGTATAAAATTGTTACAAAGTTTGAAAATAGAAACAATCAAGCAAATGAGCTCAGTACATGAACTTGGCCTACAAAAATTCAGTATTTATTTGACTTTAAAGTTCATGCTGAATGACTACTGCTCAATATGCATGGTCCTTGCATATCCCGTCTGTCACATTTCGAGTTTTAATTACTTAGATTTAATTAGTAAGAGTTGAATTAATATTTCTTTGCTTGGGTTTGAAGTACAACCACTTGACTTTATAGTAATGCCACTTTTATTTCAATTTTATTTGCAATAGTTTACATTGTATATTAAAAGTTCATATGATCACTCAGTGTATGGTATATTTTGTCCCATCTGTCACAGTGGAAATGCCCAACACTGCAGGTGTCTATTTTCACCATGCTGTACTTTGTATATGATTAGACCCAGCTCAACATGCCAGTCAGTCATTAGGCATGTCAGGGAACCTCTGAAATGAGGAATTAGTTCCCTGATAGGAATGGCATATGCTGGTTATCCAAATATGCCAAATGGCATACACTGTGCCCTGTTCTGATCAGCATCGAAAGAATTATTGGAATGGCATACATACATGTATGGTGTGCCAATATGCCATCCTTTCCCCGCTGATTTTCAAAAATTACATGTATGTATGTAATGGCATCATCCGCTTCTAAAGGGGGTGGAGTGGGCTCAGCATGTCACAGGTGAACAAGAGTTACTTGGGTTCTTTAGTAATAATTCAGCATAAAACTTATAAATACATTCTGTTACAGGATATACTATTTCTCTATTTCTCTAGCTCTATTTCTCATCTACATGTATCTTGTGTATTGATACATGGTTAATTGTGTTGACATATCGATTGCGCATACATGCCACGTTTTTTTGCACAATGCAGTCAGTGGGTACGTATTACACCATATTGTAGTAGGTTACAAACTCTGACAATGGGAAAATGCCTTACACCGGGTGAGCCAGGTGTATCGGACATTTTCATAGATCATTTTATTACCTGGAATAGAAAATGGCATAGTTCACAACAATGCATCTTTGATAGACATTTGGAAATGTGTATATCGACATGTCACAATGGGTCTGCAAATTGGTCTTACATGTAACTCTACTTGACCCGGAGATGAGACGGGGCAATTATGGCAACTTTCTATACAAACAGCTCAGAAACAAAACACTTTTATTCTTTGCCGTTAACTTGTATTTTTCTTCCATGTTCAGAGAAAGACGATCAAGAGATGGGCCGTGAGAAGAGAATATTCTGCGCTGGCCTGCTGTGTTTAGATATCATCAGTATATGTAAAGAGTTCCCCCAAGAAGACAGTGACCAAAGGTAAAGAAACTGAACTCTTGAACTCTTAAATTCCTACTCTGCATACATGTAGATTGTTCTTGCAGTGCCAATCTTATATTCCAAGATCTATATAGCAATAATATTCTTTATACCATATCCCTCTGATAATTCAATTCCCCTATCAAAATTCAATCACCCTCTTTTTATCTCCCCAGCATATATGCCCGGGACATATAGCGATAGCCACGTAAGTCTGTCTGTCTGATTGTCTGTCATGATGTCTGTCCGTATTTCTTCTGAACGCAACTCCTCCTACACTTTTGATACTTTTCACACGATACTTGGTGGATCGGCACAGTCTGAAGATGCGCATATGCTCTTCCCATTGACGGAAGATTTTTCCTTACTTGAGTTTTTGCCCTTTACATTTCAAAATACATACATATTAAAATATCATCTTGTCAATGCAACTCCTCCCACATATTTGATATGGTTAACAACTTGGAGGATATTATCGGCACAATCTGGAGATGCACATGTACTCTTCCCGTTGATACTTTTGATATGGTTCACATAATACTTGATGGATATTATAGGCACAATCTGAAGATGTGCTTGGGCTCTTCCCATTGACGGAGGAGTGTTCCTTACAGAGTTATTGTTCTTTACAGTTCAAAATACAATGTGCTGCAGATTAAATGATATCTTGTCAATGCAACTCCTACTACACTTTTGATACGGTTCACATAATACTTGGTGGATATTAATGGCACAGCCTATAGATACGCATGCAGTATTCCCATTGGCGGAGGATCATTTTTAACTGTGTTATTGCCCTTTATAGTTCGAAATAATGTACATTAAATGATATCTTGTCAATGCAACTCCTCCTATACGATTGATATGGTTCACATAATACTTGGTGGATATTATTGGCACAGCCTGGAGATGCACATGTGGTATTTCCGTTGGCGGAGGATCATTTCTGAGTTATTGCCCTTTACAGTTCAAAATACTGTAGATTAAATGATATCTTCTTGTCAATGCAACTCCTGCTATACTTTCGATATGGTTCACATAATACTTGGTGAATATTATCGGCACAGTCTAAAGATGCGCATATGCTCTTGCTGTTGATGGAGTTTTCCTAACAGAGTTATTGCTCTTTACAGTTCAAAATACTGTAGATTAAATTATATCATCATGTCAATGCGACTCCTCTATACTTTGATATGGTTACATAATACTTGGTGGATATACATGTAGTATCGGCACAGTCTGGAGATGTGCATGTGTTAATCAGGTTGACATGATTTTTCCTCACTGTGTTATTGCTTTTCACATTTCAAAATACTGTGTATTAAATGATGTCAACGCAACTCCCCCTACACTTTTGATGCAGTTCCCATGATAATTGGTGGATATTATTGGCACTGTCTGGAGACGTGCATCTTCTGTGTTGTGACGTGCAAGTATTACATTGCACATCACTGATTTCGTACACATAGATATGCAGCTGTTCTTCCCAGTTCCCAGTTCACTGACACTGGAGCCGGGGGGATACACCATCTTCTGATGGCTCTCGTTTGGGAACAAAATTCTATTGGTGGTCCTAATAATTTTGATCAGCCTCTGAAATCACTGAAATAATGAAGAAATGGATGATTTTGAACCATTTTGTCAATTTTCTGTTCTAATAAATTTGATCACCCTCAGATTTTTGGTGGGAAATTTTACTTCCTATGAATGAATTATTAGTGGGGTACGGTACATTTTTGGGAGTTAGGTCAAATATCCTCGCTAATACATGTAACTTCTGAAGTTCTTCAGAAAAATATTTGAACTTGCAGATTTTCACAATGCACTAATCAAACCAAAACAAGGTCTCTGTGCGATGGGCTTTATTAAAGCCCGGAGCACACGAGAGCTATCAGCTGAGCTAAAAGCCTCGATTGCCTTTTATCTCTGGGGCTAGCTCTTGTGTTCGGGCAGTTTTTGATGAGGTTTTCGCCTCACAAGGCCGGGAGGAAATTATCAAACTGTTTGATAATTCTGCCTCGCGAGGCAAAATCTTCACCATGTGCGGCGAACGCAAGTTAACAGCTCAGCCGTTTCATTCAACCGCCCAATCATGCCAATGAAACACCTCTTATTTCATGTGATTATACGTACACAACTGTTAAGATGACAATTTTTACACTAGCCCGGTCAACTGAAAAATCACATGATCTTGAAGAATGTGATCCGCGGGAACTGAAATCAATTTGATGAACGTTTTGCGCACCGTGTGTGCTGGAACCACACGAGAGCTAGCCCCTGAGCAAACAGGCATTTGAGGTCGCTAGCTCAGCTGATAGCTCTGGTGTGCTCCAGGCTTTGATAACTCATGCAATTTTCTGTTGTTTTCACTTTAGAGACTGTCCTGCGATTAATCAGCTGATATTAGTTTTACTGATAGTTTTTTTTTGCTGATACAATCTCGGAAATCAGTGATAACAACAACTGGGAACCATGCTCTTCTACATGAACTGTTTCTAGGGCCTCTTTGATGTATATGCCACGTAATTGTGTGTTTACAAACTGATGTCGGTTGCAGAGGTCAAGAACACACCTGTCTACCTGTCTCTGACAAGTGAAATTTGTGAGAGACAAGTAGATCTACTTGTCCCAGGTGAGAAGTAGAAAGGTATTTCAAGATTTATTGTTTTGGATGAAATCTGTTTAATTGTTCCAGGGCGTCGGAAACTAAATTTTTAATCCTAATATTGAAGCACTTCTATTTATAATTTTTATTTCATTTTTTCACCAAATGTTAGAGGAAATAGTGAATATTTGAATGAAGAAATAAAAAAAAATGACCAATTTTGACCCTCTAAGGGGATAGCTATCCTTAAAAACTGACAGTAACTGGGTTCCTAACAAATATTTTTTCCTATGAACAACATTTTCTCCACTTTATTGCAACATTTTACTGGTCAAAATTTTATTGTTCAAGTCAAATTCTGAGGATACAAGTAAGAAATGTGCTCACCTGTCACCGGAGACAAGTAAGTTTTTTCTAACATTTAGACCCCCTGCGGTTGATATTCAGTCGAAGAATCCTTTGAAACTAGGATGATAACAATTCAACCTCAAATTTAGAAGAGTGCTTCAGTTAATAGAATACTGGCAACTTTGAATTCATTTATTTGCTTACAGATGTGTTGAGAGATTTTGGCAGCGAGGAGGAAATGCTTCTAACAACACAACCGTTCTGTCCTTAATTGGGACACCATGCGAGTTCTTCGGTACCATCGCAAAAAGCCATGAAATGGGGTGAGATTATATGTTCTTTCACTTATACTTTTGAACTGACAAGTTATCTCCCTTGATGTACAGGCCCAGGAAGAATAAAGTTGTCCCCCTTAGTGTGTCACTTATTAGTAACAAATCAACAAAATACTTGAATACTTAGGTACAGTGAAACCTGCATAAACTGACCTTCCTTCCCCGGGCTTGAGACCAGATTATAATGTAGGTTTTGACAGGGTTCTGGTTTATCAAACTTTAAAATACTTTCACTTTAGGTTGATGAACTAACTTTATGCTGGAATATTTCCATAATTGCTCAGTTATGGCATTATGCACAAGATGATCAAACTTGATTTTTTTGGAATTAGCCATATTTTCAGAAATCTGGTTACCAAAGCTTCAGGTTACCCAAGGTCTTTATGTTGGGAATTATATGGGTAATGGAATGTTGATTCATGAATGTGCAGAAAAACAGGTTTAGGCGATTTACATTCATTCGACATATCCGTCTAAGTATCTAGAATACAGCCATTGGTTACTGCATGGTTGCTATGGTAACCATATTTTTGAAACTATTACATGTATTAACAAAGTCACGAAAACATGGAAAGTGACCTATATATTTAGCAGTAAAATGCAATGCTACTGGAATGCAAAAATTCCAGAATCATAAGTTTTATAGAAAGGAAGATAAGAAATTATTTGTGGGCATGTATCTAATTATCTTTAGATCACTCACTGCATGACATCATCAAGGTTCATTTGCATACCAAATTTGTACCACAACAAAAAATGCACTCATCAGGCAAGCAGCAAGAATATTTCGATTCATATACGCCTACTTTACTCAGTCACTTCATTTTAAGGGGAGTAATCACTATCGCTCTCCATCACTCGTCTAACTTTTACTTCAGGGGAGCTTTCAATCCAGGGATTCCGCTAGGGTCTGTTTGGGTCCTTCCCCCCACTGAATGAAATAAAAATCCCCCTTTTGGTCTGCTTGTTAAGAAGTAAAATGGTAGCTAAAGGTTAGGTTTAAAATGTTACTTTATATCCCTCCAAGTCTTCCCTTCGTGAATATCAATGAAAACACATGTGGAAATTCACATTTGAAAAGACGGCAATTGCCGGAATTAGGACAATGATCTGACGGTTCTCTGAAGCACGTGGAAAATTTCCCGCTTCACGAGGTATGATAGCACTCCATTTTCAGCTAACAGTGTGCGACTACAGTCTGTCCATCCAGCCAGATTTCTTGTATTTAGTGTTCTTCCAGCGCAGGCCACGGAAATGAAAGTAGAAGCTCTGGAAGGTCAAGTTAACAACTGTCACCATTCGGGTATATTATTAGATCATCTGAGGGCATAATTTTGTTTACCGTGATGTTTTTCAGGGTCGGCGTATTCGACTGAAATGTTTTGAATTCCCGACTGAAGAAACGGAAACTCGGCCGGTTATTTGATCATAGCTCGTGTAATACTGGTTCGATTCTGACAATCTAAACGTTCCGGAATAGCTGAAGAGATTCTCTTTTCAAAAATATATAGTTTGATAACAAAAGTGTTTTTATTTTTGAGATAGTGGGCAACTGAAATAATCGTGTCGACTTAGCTGAAAATTTTTCTGGACTGCTCTCACTATCAAAATTTGTTCATGTGCTCTCCACCACGTCCGCGTTTCGACTCGGTTAGCGACCGTCCCGGAAGATTTCTGCTTCCAAGTTCAAATTATCACGGTAATACATACATAGCAAAGAGTGTAAATAGACTTTAAACAGACGTTCCTGCTGTTAATCTTTATTATAAAATCCATCTCTAGACGCTCTCTCAGGCCATCAATTTAAACGGCAATTATCAAAAATCTTCTGCCGCCGCGAGGGGGGAAACCCCCCTCTCGGACTCTCCCCCCTTCGGTCGCTACGCTCCCTCGTATTTGCGGACCCAAAAAAAATTTTCTGGCGGAATCCCTGCAATCACTCTCCTAGAAACTGGAAATGCAATGAAAAGCGATATTGGAGTGAGTAAGGGAGCTTCTTGAAATTGGGGCATGCTGGGAACTGGCATAAGGTATTCCAAACAGAGAGGCATGGTGCGCCGAGTTGGAACTCCTAGGAACTCCATGTCATAATTTTTGGAATAAAGGATGGCTTATGCCATACGATGCAAGGGCATGAGGGGAATAGCATATGCCATTTCAATTGGAACTCTAATCCATGATCCAGATCAGAACACCAAGCATGGTGTATCCCATTCACTCTCGCATACTCCTGCAGAACAACATAATAATAATAATAATAATAACATGCAGGAGACTCCGAGTGATCAACAGCTCTCGTAGATTTTACAGACACGAGAGACGGCTTATTCTGAATAACGATACCTCCGAGCTCTCTTTTGGTGTTTCTGATGTTCCATTTGGGTTCTCATGTACCAGTCTCTCGAGTTTGTGATATCTGGGAGAGTTAGTGATCACTCTCCTGCATGTTGTTGTGTGTGAGTGATGCGAGAGTGTTTTCATTCTCTACAATATCATTGCATTACTTTGGCAGTTCTGAGGAGAGTGGTCAAAAGCTCTCCTGAAGAAAATTTAGAAGAGTGAAGGGCAGGGTTCATATGCCTCCTGGAAAGTCCTTAAAACTCCTGGAATTTAATTGCTAACCTGGAAAGTCCTGGAAAATGCTTAAAAATGAAGTAAAACTCCTGGAAACTCTACACTTTCCTCTTCTGGGAGAACCAGCGATCTGATGCCATGCATTACTATGCCAAAATTTGTTCCTAAACTTCTTTAATTCGCTCATCTTTGTTGCGAGTTATTGTACTAAAGACTCCAGGAAAAATTAAAATTATTGACCTGGAAAGTCCTGGAAAACTCCTGGAATTTATTCATAAGTGTATGAAACCTGGAAGGGGAGTGAAAGTGATCACTCATGTACATCATAATCCTGTATATTCATAACAGTTAATCAATGAGCATGATGAGTGATTCATTAATGCTTTTGGTGTCTCTTCTTGAGCTACATATGTCGTGCAGTTAATTATGTGCCCACATGTTCATTCTTTCTTGGTTTCATTTCAGATTTTTTGTCAGCGATTTTGAGAAGAACGGCATCCACATAGAGAACTGCGTATACCATGCCAATCACACATGCTCAACGTCATTCGCCATCATTAACCTGCAGAACGGCTCACGGACCATCATCAACTCCAACAAGAGTCTCCCGGACTTGACTTTCCAAGATTTCTGTTCAAGTGTTGACCTGAACTCTGGCCTATATAAATGGATGCATTTTGAAGTAAGTGCTTGAAATACGAATGTTGAACTTGATTGAGTGAATACTGTACACTATACAGTATGGGATATCTTTCAGTAATAGGACTGCCAATATGAATGGTGTAAGGGGCCCCAATAGTCTTGTGCACCATTTTATAACTCGCCAGCTGATTGTCAGACATCCATTTTGGGATGCACAATTTTTCTATAGTGGCAAGTCCATTTGCTATTTCTGTGACTATAGCATCATGGTTTCCATAGATCGAACCTGTGAAGATTAGGGATTTGTAGAATTTGAGTTATTGTTTACTCAGAGATTTTAGTTTTTGGCATTTTAATTTTCGGATTTGCAACCCTTTTGAACACATTTCATAATGTTTTATCCTCTAAAATCGCAGTCCATTGATTTTAGTCCTGAAACTAATAACAAATTTGGAGATTGACTTTAAGTTTTTGATTGACTTCGGAACCTGATTACTGGTGACATCTATGAATCCTTTGAGGGGATATGCATGTTTTGTTGGGAACCTGGAATACTATATTGATCTGTCCATTACAATTTTGTCACCATTCAAATTTCTGTCTGAAATTACATATATTTGATTACTTCATATAAGGGACCATTCAAGTATTATGTACGGAAACAATTTGAATTTTTGACTCCCCTACCATACTCAAAATTTAACCCAGCGTATATAAGAAAAAATCCAGATTTGTTTACCCCCTCCCCCCTCGCTGCCTAAATGTACATAATACTTGAATGCACACTAAATGTCATGTTTTTGCATATTCAGACAAATTTTTTGCTTGATGGTTTCAGTGTAATGTCCAACTTCATCCAAAAATGAGCCAATCAGCACATACCCTTGGATTCGAAATTAGGAGTGCACACATTCACAAATGCATCTGAATTTTCAATTGTGCATGTAAAGTTTGGCAGAACACAATAATATAGGTATTACGGGGTGCTCACCTCAGCTTCTTGTACCTGTAATTAATATTCCTAAATTACAACCTTGCCCAACAACTGTGTGTAGGGTGAAAAATAAGTTACAGCATTCCCCCTAATCAGGTTAGGGCGATCCCACTCTCTAAAATGGAGGTAAAAAAGGTCGTTTTTGCTCAATAACTTTTCATTCCTTCTTAACCAATGCATCAAAATTTCAGGCGCATTTATCTATTGTTCCATGTCATCAAATTAATTGGCCATTTGAAGAACCAGCCAATGTTTAAACAGCGTGAAGGATGTTCGGCCTATTATTATGCAAATTAGATAGATGACAATTCACTTTTTTACTACTATTTAATGCGGATAGATATGTCTGTATGTGCCTCAAGAGGATTTTGCTGAATTCATAATGTGAACTGATTTATTGAGCGAAAACGACCCTTTTTACCTCCATTTTAGATAACGGGATTCCCCTAACCTGCTAATATGGCGGTAGGTTTGGCCAGATACAAGAACAGTCAATCAACAACGCACTGATGCTGCTCATTTGAAATTCAAATGGTCATACCCGACGGTCATCTCCGTCTCTTCCCTTCCCGTCGTGATTTAGCTGAAAGAATGTTGAAAGCGATGTTAAACCCTATTCACTCACTCACTCACTCAAATGAATTCAAAGTCAATGACATTTTGTGTCTATTTATAAATTCTTATGAACAGACCCAGTGAGCCGATATATCGAGGCTAATTTGATGTGTCAACAGAGAAGTGGAATTGTGTATGAAAATGTGTAATATCATAACTAGTACAAGTGGAACATGCATGTTTTAAAAAATTAAGGAAAACTTTCCATATTTGATATGGTGAACTACTTTTTCTGCTATTTCCAAAGGGACGTCCGGCTGCTGCTGAGATTAAGAAAATGCTTGCGCATGTGGATGAGTACAATGCATCAGTTAGTGAAAGTAAGCGCATAACCACATCAGTCGAGCTGGAAAAACCAAGACCCCAATTAGGTGAGTGAGGGCGCTATATTTTGTAGATTGTGGAGTTTTGCGGATTATACATTACACTCTGTGACATCAGCTGTGGTCTTGATCCTCTTGATAAATACATGTACACGGCCAAAAATGTTATAATTAAGCTTACTCAAGGAAGTGAAGAAAATTGATCTATTTTCTTATTTTCAATAAAACTTAAACTTAATTAAATCCTGTTGAAGAGGATGCTGGGCTTGTACAACACCATGTGTTCAATCAACGGCCCTGACTTTCAATTCCAGTTCACCCATTTCATACCTTTCCATTCTTACCACTATCTTATTGACTCAGTTATTACCAATCAGTATATATCTGTTATGGCTGTAAATTGAGGTATCGGAAAATATTGTTGCCATTTCCCCCCACCCCCAAAAAGGCAGTTTTTCAGACCCCTCCCATTGTTGTACAGTGAAACTTGAATGCTCCCCCCAATTTTAATCTCATGTTAAGATTGGGTCATGACTGAACAACATCCATACTTGTCGACTTCATATTCACATCTACAGTACTTGAATCCTGAACTTGCACAAAATTCAAGTTAATCCTTCGACAATACAGCTTTGCTGAAGCAAACAGAGCTTTACCAAGGACCTTTAAGCTTACATGTGATAATTTTGTCAATTTCAGGTCGAAAATAGTCCAGTTATCATTGATTAAATATATTTCCTGGTCTGAACAGATAGGGACTTGCAGAATACCAACTTTCCAATCAAATTGTGTTACCATGGTTACTGCCACTTCCTGTCGGTATATTTTAGCCCAGTTAATTAATACCAATCAACTTCCAGAACTAGTTTATCTTCTTGTCATATTGTGCAAGTCTCCCCAATATGGCCGCAACTATCTTTGACTATATATTATTGGTGATGCTGCGGTCTTCTCAGATCGCAATAACTCATTTGCATATAAAGCACCAAAACTACCGACTTCTAACTTCAAACCCCCACATGTATGAGTTACAATTTCAATATTATTAAAACAGGTTATCTTACATGATAAAAATATAGATGATTTAGGATTAATTTTGACCATTTCTAACTAGATTTCAATCCGTTGAATTTTATTCAATCATTGTGGAGATATCTTTTTGTATCCTTGCAGGGATGCTGTTCAACACTGCGGATTATGTGTTTGTGAGCAAGGACTATGCTCGCCATCATGGCTATGACAACAAAGAGGATGCGATAAATGCCTTTTTCACCCGCATCAGGCCTGGGTGAGTTCAGGTTAACTACGTCCCTTGGTGGACTAGTGTTTCTAAAATAGAGTTTTCTCCCTTCTTGTACAGGAATTTTCCATGTACAAATTTTATGGTGTCTGAATCTTCTTGGGCAATTTTACACATTTCAGTGATTTTCCGCAGAGCCATGTCCCTTAATTGATGACATCAGTACATGCTATATAGTACATTGTTGTCTGTTATCTCCGTTATTAATTGCCGAAGAAGTTCAAAAGTATCGTAGTAAATGTTTAGTAGTCATGTATGTTCGCCTGTCTGTCTGTGTGTCCATCTGTTCGTCACAACTTTCTCGTTACCAAGATATCTATAGAACGACTCACCCTAGGCACACCAAACTTGCAATACACATCCATATGCTCGTGACCCAGAACCCTATTGAATCTGGACCCGATTGGGTGGAAACTTCTGTGGCCATCTTTAATTTATGAGAAATCATCACAGCTTTCTCGTTACCGCGACAATCCAGTTGGATTCTCATTGGCTTAGTTTGCGAGAATCCAAAGAATCCAAATTCCCCACACCCAGCGTTTCGTGACCAGTCACCATTTTTGCCAGTGTTGGTTACTGCGCAACTAGATATGAACTTCTCAATGGGAAAAATTGGAATCGCCTTATTTATTCTCAGAAGTGTGGGTAGCACACCTAAAATCGCATGCCTTAAATTAGTTCAGGCGAGTGGTTGGTCATCTCCATTGATTATTGGTATTCAACCTAAACATTTTTACTATGTGGTAAGTATACATGTATATATACTCTGAATCTTATTTTTTTTTGTATCTTTGTATTGCATATGAAAAACAAATAATTTGGGACTGTCTGCATTGGAAGACAAAAGATATAAATAAAATCTGGCCACCTGCCCCATTTCCTGTCAAGCAGTTGATGTTAACGTATAACAATTATTATTAATGAACCTTATAAAGAGTAGGCCTGTCAGTTTGCCATGGATTTATAACAAATTAAAAAATAGGGAAATTCCTGATATATTTCCTGATTTCTCACATATTTTTCATTTCATACCGCGATGTTTTTTACAGTGAAAGATCTAAATTACCAACAAAAATTCAAGAGCCACAGACATAAGCAAGAAGTGCAGTGCCGTTAAATTTAAAATCTTGACCTCAAATAAACTGACTTCTAAAGAAATGCGTGTTCTCGGGGTCGATTGGATGGAAACTTTGGCGGCCATCTTTAATTTATGCGAAACCATTAATCTTGTGTATCTCGGATACCATTTCGCTGTTCATTGTGAAACTTAGTATAGATCATCGATACATCAAGAAACTTTTAAGGAATGACTACCAGTTTCCCTGATAGGGTAGAAACCTTGGCAGCCATCTTTAATTTATGCAAAATATTTAATGATGTATATCTCTGATATCATTTAAGTGTTCTATACGAAACTTGGTATAGAACATCGATGTTTTGAGAGACTTGCAATGAATAACCACATCAATTCCTCTGAGTGGCAGAAAGGATGGGTGGCCATCTTTAATTTATGAAAAACATTAATGATCTCTATGTCTGATAATGTTCAAGTGTTTGATGTAAAATTTAGTATACATAATTGATGTATCAAGAGACGACAATGAGAGAACTGGTTTCTCTGGTTGGGCGGAAATCTTGGCGACCATTTTTAATTTAGTCAAAATCGTTAATGATCTTTTTCTTTGATACCGTTTTAGTGCTTCATATGAAACTATAAATCATCGATATATCAAGAAACTTAAAATTAATGACAACCAGTAGGTGGAAAACTTGATTGCCATCTTTAATTTATGCAAAATCTATACCTCTGGTACTGTTAAAGTGTTTGATGCAAGACTTTGTATACATTATCGATACATCAAGAGACTAAACCATGAATGACGGAACCGTTTTCTCTGATTGGATGGAAACCTTGGCAGCCATTTTTAATTTGTGTGAAATCATTGATGATCCATATCCCTTGATACTGTTCAATTGTCCAGTATAATACTTGGTATAGTATACATCATCGATACATCAAGAAGACCAGTAATGACTGCCGGTTTCTCTGATTGGGCGGAAACCTTGGGACCATTTCTAATTACAAAATTTGTATTAATCTGTATATTTGTCACTTGACTGCTTCAAAGTAGTATGGTTCGTATTGAATATATTAAGAATGGCTGCTGTCCAGAGCCAAGGGGTTTTCAGATGCACAGCTTCGTATTACCCCTACCTCTGATTTTCCACAGAGTTCTGTCCCTATAACATGTATAATGACTTATTGACGACTTCAATATGTGCTATGGTAATCCCCTAATAATTCAAACAGCCCTATCAAAATTCAATCGACCCCAATTTTGCTGACAAAATTTGATCTTGGGTTGTAAAAAATTGAACACCCGCTAAAATCATTGAAATAATGAAGGAATAATGTTATATGTATGGTTTTGAAACAGTTTGTCAGCTTCCTGCTCTTATAAATTTGATCACCTCCTGACTTTATATTGCAAAATTTCACTTCCTGTGATTGAGTTATTGGAGGAATTACTGTACATTGTACATACTTGTCAGTGTTTTATCTCCCTAATAATTGCCAGAGAAGTTGTGTATGGTCTGTTTGGATGATTTTCCCCAGAGATATGTCCCTTCATTGTAAACATCAGTATATGCATGTCCGGAGATTGTTTACCAATTAATGGACAATTCAGACTGGACGATTGTTTAGTAGGGGGAGTGATCTATGATTGCTTCTGTGCTGCATTACATTTGTTTGGCCTCAAGGTGATTGAAGCACAGTTTTGACTAATTGATTTCTCTTATTTACTTGCACAGGGCCACCCTCATAATTGCCTGGGGAGAAATGGGTGCTGTCGCTATGCAGGAGAAAGGGAAAGTCATCTTTTCTCCTGCCTTTCCACCAGAAACAGTTGTGGACACTTTGGGGGCTGGTGATACCTTTATGGCTTCTTCGATATATTCTATCAGTAATGGCAAGACTCTCAAGGAAGCAATTACATTCGGCTGCAAGTTAGCAGGGGCTAAAGTCGGCATGTACGGCTACATGGGCCTGAAGGAAAAGATAACGGCAATGCGGACGAACAGCGCAAATCGTGCACTTCAAAATGGTTCTGTCCTATCTAACAGTTCCACAAGCTCAAGTAAAACGACAGAAACAATCTAATGTGATACTCTAATCATATACAAGCCTGGATAAATTGTGTGATATCAGTTTGGGCTGTGCGAAGGTTATGCTAAAATGTTTTTGCATAACACCCTTATGCATGTGCTCTAACATTAACATTCCATTATTTGTCTCTAAATGGGTTACGCAGATTTCCAATGTGTCCAGGCCTGCTATACATCAATAATATTGACATAATTTGTCTGCTATACATCAATAATATTGACATAATTTGTCTGCTATACATCAATAATATTGACATAATTTGTCTGCTATAGATAGTAAATCCTCTAATAATTCAATAAGTTTCTCACGCGAGGATCAAATTACACGGAGTTGATAGAAAGGCCCAAAATCATGCCGATTGTTCAAATATATTAGAACAACCAATTTTGTCCACGAAATTAGGGGGTAATTTTAATACCGATTATTAGGTAACTGCTCAATGTCATCGGTCTCCAAACTTCTCTCTGATGAAAGGGCCTGGAGGAACTTTTATTCTCATACCTTTGCTCAAAATTTATCGTACACTTCTGTGCAATTTTATATCATAATAAGGAGCAGTATTTTCATTTTATGATGTGCATCTGGAATGCCAGTTTGATTTATGTTAATAATAAATGTGTTAGTTTAATCATAATAGTGTTTATGTCAAAGATAGTGCAGAGTTTTATTTTTGGATACCGGTGACAGTGCTACTTTGGATGGTTGCTACATTGGACACACAAGCAGTGGTCATGGATATTGACAATTTTACACTGTACGTTTGGAAAGGAAGTTGAAACTGATAAGTATTCAAAAGTTCAGCCATCTGGGCCATTTTTTTCTGTCAAAATATCAATTTTGAATAAAAATCAACTTTTTTCGCAACATTTTGCCCTCAATGCATTGTCAATGGCACTGGCTGGTTTGTTTGGCACCATGGGGGTTCTTGAATTTCCTCTGCTATTTCTTGATAAAAATTATTTATAATTTGAATAATTAGTCCATGACTTATGTTCATTCATAACTGCAATTGAAAAATATAACATTGGTTGATTCAGAAGTGACCAAATTAGCAACCTCACTGGTTTCGCCGACATGCTAATTCTGTTGAACTATCAATGCTCTGCACCCGCAGATGAAAGCCCAGATAAATATAAAAACTACATCAAAAATCAATTCGGAGTAGCAGGTTTCTGAGGCAAAGTTTGGCGGATACTTCATGTGGGAAGCTATTGTGCGAGTCTTTGTGCAGTGAAAAAGGCTCAAGTCTAGACATATTGTTGTCTCAAGACTTAGCTATTAAGTTTCATCCAAAAGAGTCCATTATCTTGGAAATTACGCAAGAAAACTTCTCAAAATCATCCAGAATAGCACTGTGACCCATAGTGTCTCATGGATCACATAGTATATGACGTGTACATAATATTATGTTAGTTTAATCATAGGTTTTTACCCCTCGGCCATTTTGACCTCAGAGTATTGTCGTCGCCATGTATTTCCATTGTCCGTTACCACATTTTAGGCAAAACCACTCGAGATACAGTGACCAAATCTTGGGAACTTATTTATCTAGTTATAAGTCGGGCACCTATCGAAAATGGCTCTGCTCGGGCCTATTCTGCAGAGTTATGCCCCTTTACAGATGTATTAATTTCTTATTTTGTGATATATGCTTGAATGTAATCAACTACATCTGCAGAACTGTGTTTGATGCAGCTACTACATTTTGGAAACTTATTTATATAGTTGTATTCTAGAAGCCAACAAAAAATTGCCTCAGGCCTTATTTTACGGAGTTGCGCCCCTTTCAGGTGCGATACTATCTGATTTTGTGATACCTACTTGAATATAACCAGTTATATCTAACTAACTGTGTTTGGTACAGCTAACAAATATTTTAAACTTATTTATCTACTTGTATTCTACAAGCCTACAACAAATTAGTGGTCTCGGCCCATATTTTATGGAGTTATGCCCCTTTTTTGGATCTGATAATCTTTGATTTTGTGATATATAATTGCGTGTAGGGCCTACAAGTTATATCTGCAGATCCATGTTCAGTACATCTACTAAATTTTAGGAACTAATTTATCTAGTTGGTATTCTAGAAGTGTTCAAAAAATTCTTTGTCTCGGACCTTATTTTATGGTGTTATGCCCCTTTCCGGGTGTAATAATCTTGGATATGCTTTTGAATGTATTACCTAATTTAATGTATTGTGAGCTAGGTCTACTCAACGCAGGTGGTTCAAAGTGGTCTCCCTTAGATGGTCAGTTTTGTAGGACTAGAATGTTTTCCCCTATTTCTGTGAAGTTACGTGGAACAACAAACATTCTATTAATAAATATAGCCCACTTTAGGTGGGGGAGGACTTTTCTCCGTGAACTTGTCTGCTCACCCAGTGGGACAGCTTCACCTGGGGATGTTTTAATTCACAGCTCTTGGTTTCCAAATTTTCTGTCAACTTGTTGAAGGAATTTTCCTTGTAGGTCTACAAATGATAAGAGGTGTCGAAACTTGGTATTTTTGTGATACATTGTGAATATGACATTTTACAAAAGCTATTGGTTATCTTTGGTTTATTTTTTCCTGTAGATATAGGTACATATCACCAAGACCATAAAACATTAATTAAATATATCTCAAGCGCTTTTTTATTTAAAATGTGGTGGAAGGTGTTTTATTATATTTGGATTCTGTATTTTTTTTAGTGGTGCAGGCAGATTTTTCCATATTTCTGAGGGATATGCTCTGCTTAATAAATTTCGAATGAAATTACTTCAAGATGTGCAGTTTTATTTGATAGAATATCTGACAGGTATTTACGTACCAGGAGTTACAGTTAATACAAGTTACAAAAGAATTATTCACCAGGCATTTCACACTGATGCGATGAAGTATTTTTTATTTTGCTGAAAATGTCAACAAAAACGGTTGGGCAGAGGTTAAAGCATCAGTGTGGCGGTACTTGAGAAACATATAATTAACGTTTTATGGCCTTAACTTGTTAACTCTCCATTCTTAGTAACTGTTTAGTAAAACAATGCAAGCCTATTCTATGGATAACTTTATTGCTGTGGAGCTGACGTATTTCCTTATGCTTGCATGCTGATGAAAAGTGAATAAAATGACCTCTTAGGTTTAAATTTGAGACTTTCACTACACAATTACTTAGAATGGAAATTGTACCTTCTGTTAGTTCATAGTTTAGTGTGAGTTACTTTATCTTAAAATATAAACTTGCTTATAAACTTATTTTAAAAATATGTTTTATGGTTCATGTCCTGGAGCGTGAAGGGCACTTAAAAATATGTGTAAAAATATTTTGTATTAACAGTTTGTGTTTTTTGTATTAACAGTTCACTTGTTGTGGTTGAATTACGGTCAATTTAAAACTGAAAATATTGTATTTTGTGACACATTGAGGTTGGCAATATTCAGCCTATACCATAATTTTATTTTTTGCTCATATATGATAGGTTTTCGAGAATGTCTGTTTTTTGTCACTAAGTATTTAGCTTAGACCTCCCAGCTAATTATGTAATTGTATATTTTGAGGAGATTTATGTCATTCTGACAACATCCATTGCTGCAAAAATCCATAAACATGTATTATTAACATTCATAATAAAACGTTTACTGAACTGTGATAATAAAACATGTGCACTCTGTACATAGATAGAACTATGATTTGGATTGGCTCATTTATTGGTACAGAACCAGTATCAAAAGGCTGAAGCAAATGATTCTGATTGGCTTATTTTTTTGGTACAGCATTGATGGATGAAGCAGTTGTTATCCCTAGGCTGATCTGTCATGTTTATTGGTACAGTATGAAAGCAAGGATGAAGCAATGGTTTGAGTGGCTTATTCATGGCCAGTATCAATGCAAGGATGAAGCAATGGTTTGAGTGGCTTATTCATGGCCAGTATCAATGCAAGGATGAAGCAATGGTTTTGAGTGGCTTATTCATGGCCAGTATCAATGCAAGGATGAAGCAATGGTTTTGAGTGGCTTATTCATGGCCAGTATCAATGCAAGGATGAAGCAATGGTTTGAGTGGCTTATTCATGGCCAGTATCAATGCAAGGATGAAGCGATGGTTTTGAGTGGCTTATTCATGGCCAGTATCAATGCAAGGATGAAGCAATGGTTTTGAGTGGCTTATTCATGGCCAGTATCAATGCAAGGATGAAGCAATGGTTTTGAGTGGCTTATTCATGGCCAGTATCAATGCAAGGATGAAGCAATTAATTTGATTTGTTTACTGGTACAGTATCAATACAGGTGGCATAAACACTGCACTCAAGTGAATTATTGGACTTCATCAGCTATATCTGGTGAAGTCCTATGGAACAGTCGCCTCGTGTCTTTCGTTATCTAGTTTCTTAACTTTTCAGCCAATTGTCCTGAAACCTTATGACGTATGCCCCCTACATCCATGACAATAAAATCCCACATTTGTAGCCCAAATCGTAAACCTGTTTCAATTATGCCATTCAGTCTCCGTCAGGAAGATGATACAACGTAGAAAACGGAAGTTTAAAACTAAAAGTTAGCTCCCCTAGCAGAGAGTTGTCCGCCCCTAGGAGAGCTCTCCCACCTCATTCCAGCAGGATTACTGTATAGGCTCAGTCCAAGCCATACTCGTCCTCTATTCTCTGTTGTACCTCGACCAGTACACATCAGGAAGGAAGTGTTTATACAACCTGGGTTGTTGTAACGACCCGCAGTATCCTTATCGGTTTTGACTTGTGTTATTTCTTGTCAGAAGTTGTTTATTTGTTGTCGGAGACTCTTTCATTAGTATGTCTGAGCTTCCGATTTCTATTGCATGTAATTCGTGTGGGCAATTCTGGTCCAGTTTGGACGCCCACTCGGTTTGTTTTTCTTGCAAAGAGTTGTGTTATCGGCGAAGTAATTGCGCCGAATGTGTATTATGGGGTCCGCTGGCTTGGAAGAATTATGCCCAAGCCAGGCGGGCTTACCTTTTACAGGCATCTGACGACCCGTCTCTGTCGGAAGTCGACAGACGCCTGTTGGAAATTGCTTTGGTAAATGACATGGAAACTAACGAAGATTTCGTTGGTATCGGTGTAAATGTTTCTCATGAGCTTAGTAATCAGAACTCTCCCGCTTCTGTAAATATTCCACCCAGCGGAACAGTTCTAGATAAATCACAAATTTTAGACAGCTTAGCATGTACAGGTGTGGCTATGTCGGGAGTAGCCAAACCGGTTTCTTTGTCTAGTGCAACAAAGACTTCTCGACCCAAACCCACCGTGGCTGACCCGTCTATTGTTCTCGTCGGACAAAAGAATGCAGTGGGATCGCATATTGTTTCGACTTCTCCATTGTCCATTGGTTTAGCACACTCCGTTACCTCTAAACGAAATAAACATCGTGACGTGTCGGTTTCTCCTTTGCGGGTAAAATCAAAACACAGTTCTAAAGCTGTTTCTCGTTCTATGGTGGGTCGTTCGGATCTACCTTTGAGTGTCCAAATTGCTGATTTGGGGTCTTCGACTTTGGCGTATGCTGATTCACATCATCGGTACCATGCTTCTACTCGACGCTCACGTACTCCGCAACGTCTTTCACGTTCTCGTTCTCCAGTTCAGTTACATGTACGTTATTCTCGTTCGCCTGTACGACGATCTCGTTCTCCGGTTCGTAGCTCTCGTCCACCGGGTGATTCTACTACGGCTCGCCGTTCTCGTACTTCAATTCTACGTTCTCCTGCGTCTCCACGCCGTTTGCCACGACTTTCGGTATCGCCTTCTGATAGAGAGCGCCATGTTCATTCATCGCGGACTCCATTCCTTGATCATGCGGTCGTCCACGATTTGCCTAGTTCACGCCGAAGTCATATCAGGCGTCCGCCTATGCCGGTTTCGTCGAGCTCATCCGATGATTCTAGTGATTCTGATGATTCCGCCTCTTCTAAAGTAAAGCCGGAACCTGCGCCTAAGATGGATTTTTCAGATAAAATGGATGCACTTTTATCGTTACTACCGGATATGCCGCGTGCTTCTGTTGTTCTCCCGTCACGTAGAGTAGGTCGATCAGCGGCTTCTTCGGCCTTTACGTCCTCGGTGTCTCCATCTCGTCCTTCATGTGCGCCTTCACCAGCTTTGAAGGATGATTTAGTGAAGTTTGATCGGCAATTAGAGGAAGACAACAAGTTGCGTAAACCTCGTTTTCATTTTCATTTTGACATTCATGATAACGTGTTGCCTGACAAACCACCCAAACGAGATCGGGATTTGAGTCATGTTTCTAAGGTGGGCAAGTTGGCCCCTTTATCGGTCTCTTCCAAAGTTATGGAGAATAATTTGGAAATGTTACAAGAAATACAACGGGCTTCATCTACCGCAGATTGGTTTCTGTTAGCGGCTTCTCGTATTGCTTTAGATCCTGCGTCAATTCAAGACGATGGGTCGGCTTATTTAACCCCGGGTCGTGTGGCTTACTTGCGTGGTTTTCTGGACACGCTAGTTCACGCTAACCGTCGAGTCATCGAAGCTGGTTCGTATTCCTATGTTTCACTTGTTCAAGCACAACGGGAGTCCTTACTTAAGGTGGTCAAACCGGATGTCCCTTATTTGGTTAAGGATCAGTTGCTTCATCAGCCATTGGCGTCTAAATTCATCTTCAATAGTGCTATTGAGTCTGTTATGCCCTCGGTTCGTGATGAACGGACATCTCGCCTGATTGCATCTGTAGCTCGTCGTCCGGGCGGCTCCGCGGAGCGTAAGCAGAGAAGAGCTCGTACGTCTTCCACCACTACCACCCAGCAGGAGGGCACTTCTCGGAGTAATTTTCGAGGCATTGACAAACCTCCAAGAGGCCGTGGTCGCCGTTCCTTTCGTGGAAAATCTTCCAAACGAAGTGGACATTCCAACAAATGACTATTACATTCCCGTTCCTGTTCAAACCGAAGATTTTCAACTCCCTGCTTTCCGCTCTTTTACTCATCAGGTCGTGGGCGGGCATCTGCAGGTCTTCTACGAGAATTGGCGGCTCATCACCGACGACGCCTGGATTGTAAAAGTTTTAAAGGAGGGCTTCCTGTTCAACTTTCAATCTCTGCCCAAACTCATCGCTTGGCCTCGTTCCTCTCGTCTGCCAGTTCCCGCAGGTCACTTACAGACGCTGCTATCTTCGGTCACCACGCTCATCGACAAGGGAGCAGTAAGGGAATTACCACGGACCGAAGACAGCCTAAGGTTTTACAACCACGTGTTTCTGGTACCAAAGAAGGACTCAGACCAGATGCGTATGGTGATCGACCTAAAGGTTTTGAACAAACTTCATCTCATCACTCCACCTCATTTCAAGATGCCTTCTGTGTCATCGATTCGGGCCCGCGTACATCTCCAGGATTGGTTGGCCTCAATCGATCTCCAGGACGCGTATCTTCATATTCCAATCCATCCACGTCATCGCCGTTACCTACGCTTCGTGATCAACGATCGTCGCTTCGAATGGCAGGTTCTTCCTTTCGGTGTCAATATCGCCCCTTGGTTGTTTACCCGGATCACTACACCGGCTATGGCCTTTCTTCACTTACGAGGGATTCAGATCGAGGTCTATATAAACGACATACTCCTGTGGGCAGCGGACGAGTCTCTCCTCAACGCCCAGGTCCGGTTCACTCTACTGGTGTTACAACACCTAGGTTTCATCCCTCATCCTCTCAAGTCAGAGTTAGTTCCGGCTCAGGTGCGCCGCTACATTGGAGTGATATTCGATACTCGGTTACAACTGGTGTACCCTCCGGAGGATCGTTGGGACAAAATTCAACTGCTGGTTCGAAAGTTTTTGTCATCAACGTCACAGACACGGCAGCAGTGGCAAAGTCTGGTGGGTCTGCTTACTTCCACACAGGGCCTTACGCATTACGGCCGACTCCAAGTACGGCCTCTACAGTATCATCTGTCTCCCTTCTTACAGACACCTCACCTAAATCCGGCGGTTCCGGTGTTGACGTCTCTACATCTACATCTGATTTGGTGGCTCTCTCGCCACAACGTCATGCAGGGAGTACCATTCCGTTTTCCGGTTCCGGTTCACCATCTTTACACCGATGCTTCGGAGACCGGCTGGGGAGCCCATCTGGACGACTTGGAAGTGTCCGGCAGATGGTCAACATTGGATGCCAAACTTCACATCAATCTTCTGGAGATGAAGGCTGTCATCCTAGCGGTTCAACATTGGAGTCAACGTCTCACGAATTCGTCTCTTATCGCGACGGACAACTCCACGGTCATTGCCCACATCAACAAGATGGGTACCACCCGATCGCTATCAACGTTTCGTCTGGTATGGGATCTGTACGATTGGGCTCGCCTTCATCATTGTTATATCCATGCTCGCCATGTTCCCGGTCGTCTCAATGTCTTAGCGGACAGCTTGTCCCGGCCAGACACCGTTCTTCAGACAGAGTGGCAGCTTCATCGGGAGGTGTTCCGACAAATTTGCAGCATTTGGGAGTCACCTTTGATCGATCTGTTTGCGACGAGGAACAACGCCCAGTTAGCCCTGTTCGTCAGCCCGATTCTGGATCCTCGAGCCTTCGCCATCGACGATCTGTCCATCAACTGGGACAACTTCCTAGCTTATGCCTACCCACCAATGGCCCTGATTCTGGAAGTTCTTCAAAAGATTTCTCGACACGACTGCATCATTCTGCTCGTAGTTCCGTGGTGGCCTCGTCGACAGTGGTTCCCGATTCTGGTCCCGCTCCTCACTGCTCCACCACGTTGTCTCCCAGTTTGGCCCAGCCTGTTATG
>JAVTVY010009341.1:0-48392 GCA_036873755.1 Hanleya hanleyi | reverse complement strand
TCCACCTCACAGACAAAGTCAACCCTGCTGTGGTATTCATTCTTTTTATTATTCCCCATCATCAAACACACAAACCCCAGCTGGGAGCGCCACTGTGGGTGTGTTTACATTATTTTTGCATGTACACGTGGTGGGTCTCTCCGGGAAAGATGCCGGTCCGTAGTCGAAGGTGGTCGGGGTGGCTTGCTTGAGATCGAAGAGCATATACCCGTGCTGAGGGGTTGTGGCATCTTTGAAGGCTTCCAACGCAAACGGTGTGCGGCCGGGATACATCTGTCTCGCCAGGTGCAGCAGTTGAGTGGTATCTCGGGTTTTTGAAGACCACCAGGTAGTGGGCATTTAAGCTGATATTCCGATGTTCTTTGTTTTTACTGAACAGATTCTGCACAATGTAGATGATGCTTAGCCGTCGATGATGGCTGCCTTTGGTAAAGAGTTGGGTGACCCGTGCATCCGTCTCCGCCATGAGATCATCCAGAACCACCAAGGTGTCGGGTTCCAAATCGGCCGGGTTGGGTAGGCCTTCCACGAACGTGATGTGGGGCATTGCTGCATACGCTTCCTGCCATTCTCCGTAACACCACACGACTCGGGCAATGGGTGGAGTGATCATGCTGTCGGCGTGTTGAAGAAGCTTCCTGACGAAGTGCGTTTTGCCGGAGCCCGTCGGTCCTGCGATGACGCAGGTGAAGGGATGCTGCCACCGAGGGTCCATGGTTTGAGGTCTATCCGTTGTCGTGGTAACCCACTCTTGTAAATTTCGTACGAGTGAACTGGAGTGGTGGTGGGTACAACGTCGGTCGTCGTTTGCTCGCTTTTCAGGGATGATGATGATGATGGATGAGTAGTCGTCGTAGTACGGGTGGTCGTGGTGGGGTGGATGTAGGGGAGTAACTTGAAGGCTGGAGTAGACGTAGGGGTCTGCGTTGAGACGTGCCGTACCCTTGACGTCCGGGTGGGTGTAGGTTGTGGGGTGGTGGTGGTGGTGGTCACTGATGCAGAACGCAGGGTGTTGAAACAGGATATCACGTAGGATAAATCGTAGAACACACCGGTAAATAACGTACCCAGAACTACGACTAGACACAACACAGTACCGATTTGTGCTTTTCGTGTTCTTAACAGTACGGGTAGACGACGTGTACTCTCCATGGTACAGTCCTACACTGAAGGCAGGGGGGTGATAGGCGTTAGCATTTATAGACGTTTCATGTCACGGCCGGACACCCAGGAATTAAAGGAACGAGGCCAACCTTGCCATTTGACGAAATGATAGGGAATGCCACGTCGACGTTCCGTTTTCAAAATCTTCTCCACCGTATAGTAGTCTTTCGGTGTTTTCACTATGGGTTGTAATTCTGTCTCGTAAAACGTGCCTTGCAGTCTCTCGCCTTGTAGATCTTCCAGTTGATAGACGTGGGGTTGTCGAGGTTTATGGCGCACGATGACAAAGTGTTCATCACTCCAGTTGGGTAAATAGCCTTTCTCAAATTGGCCTTTCACTTTACTGATCCGTACCGTATCTCCCCGTTTGTAACGGGGTGCCGTCAAGGGTGGACTGGAAGAGTACAGCGTAGCACGGACTTGATGTTCGTTCCGTTCCGTCACAGTCCGGGGGGCTCGCTGGATACTGCGATGATATGCCCGATTGTAGCCTTGCACCAGTTGAGGGAGTACATCCAGGTAGCGTCGCGTGTTTTGAGCTGTAAAATATTTGTACATCCGGCCTTTGAAGGTGCGATTAAAGCGTTCCACTACCGAGGCTTTCGTCTCATTGTACGTGTGAAAAAAAATACCTTCTTTTTCTTAAGAAAGGCTTGAAAGGGTCGGTTGAGAAATTCTGTGCCTTCATCTGTTTGTAAATACAGAGGTTTGCGCCCCGTCTTGAAAATCTGCTGAAACGCGGCTATGAGATTCTCTCCTGTTTTGGTACGCACGGGTAGGACCCAGGCATATTTCGATAGAATATCGATACAGGTTAATATGTAGCGGTATCCATCATTTTGAGGTGCAAATCGACTCATGTCCACTAAATCCGACTGCCATTGCGCGTCGATCCCCCCCACAATGACACGGTTACGACGAAAATGACGTCGGACAGCTCGATGTAGACTGTACGTATCTTGGGTTTTTAACCAGTCTCGAACTTCACTTCGACTGATCCCTGGGGCCGCTCGAGTCAATGCCCCCACACCACTATAGGCAGCTGCACTCGTTGGATTATAATACAAATCAGTTAATACTTGGTCAATTTCCTTGTTCTCCCGCCGCTGCCGCCCCATCACGCACTTCGTTGGTCTCCGTCCCAGGTCCGTCGATCTCTTCCCGGGGTGATACTGAGTTCGCCTTCCCGTCCGTCTCGTCCCAGGGTGATACTGACCCTCTAGCCGCTCTGCATTCTATACATATAGGCCTTTTTTTTACGACTGTAGGAGAAGCTGGTTTACAGAAACAAAATTCTGCTAGTCTTTCACCCGGTTCAGCGAACGCCTCTTCTATAGCACGAACCCACGCTAATTGTTCAGGGGATCGATCGTCCGGTGATAATAACTGGTCGACAATAGGCATTATTGTCTTGAAGGCTGCCCACAGAGAGGGAGTTAGGCTGATACTCCGCTCATCTTTATACCGACCTAGCCGTATACAGTGGGGTCGTAGGAAATAGACGTACATGGCATTATCCAGGTGAACGATCTCTCCGTTCAATTCCCCGCTGATTACCCGTTTAAACTTATTCCATCCATCACGCTGTAGTGTCACGGGATTCCATAGCATTTCTGCGGGGGTCCAATAAATAGATAGAGCGTCTTGCGCCAGTTTTATTTTATCCGCATACACATATAAGCGCACAGTGGGTGTAAGAGGCAGAATGGCTCGTAGTGGTAGCGACATGCTTGCTTGCTCTCTATGTCCAACTGATACACACTCTGTCTCTTTCCCTGGTATTTATACTATTCTGTGAGAGGCGGGTCGTGTGCAGAGAATATTTTATCCACCACAGGCACACTGTGTTGTAAAGCCGTCCATAGTTCGGGATCGAGTGTAAATCCGCCTCGTTTGAGAGAGATCAATCGGGCAAAAAAAGGGCCGCGAAAAATGTATACATCGTGATCCAGGTAGATAGTATTTCCATTCAAATGACCGAATAACACACGTTTCAAGGTCGTCCAGCCTTCGGAAGATAATGTCACACGGGCGGGCTCAGGTGAGCCCCAGCAACGGGAATCATCGTCAATAAGTTCCAGGCGATCTGGGTATATTATAATAGTACATCCCGGGGTTAACGTACGAGTCATGATCGATTGAGTGTGCGGATAGAGTATATCGTCCACGTCTGTAATGACAGTTTTCAGCGCCGCCCATAATGCTGGCCAAAGCACAATCCCGTGACCGCCACACTCCTCTAATCGGGGGAAAAATGAAACTTCTCTACTCCGCCGTAGATACACATTCACACCGACAGGCATAAAATCGACTTCGGGTTCTTTGGATTGTAAGACACGTGTCAATTGCCTCCACCCGTCCAGGCTTAAAATTAATTTCACCTCGATCGGGTGCTCTTCGATAAGGTGTAATTCATGTTGATATACAATAAGAAGTACCTTAGACGTGACTTGAAAGAACGCGAGCTCTTTGCCCGGTGATGCCATACTGAACAATGATAAAAATATTAACCCCACACACATGTATATAGAGCGATTCTATATTTTTCATTGTTAACCCTATCTGGCCTGGGGAAAAAGAATGCTGGGAGCTGGTGTTAGTTGGGTGTGCTTTGGAAAGAAAAACGAGACCTCACAACCCTACCGCAAATGTATAGAAGTACGTTTCCCAGGATGGTCCTATACCTCCATACCCCATATAGGCATTTTCCCGTAATTTAGGATAAAGTCCGTATTCCGTATTTTTTTCAGGAAAATTTTACATACACCCACCCTGGAACTAGGGGAAGATAGCTCTGTTGATAGACAAGCCCCGTTAAGCCCGGCGACCTATATACCCCTCATACCCCATATAGGCATTTTCCCAGGTTTTCGATAAAGTCCGTGTTCCGTATTTTTTTTCAGGAAAAATTTTACATGCAGCCACCCAGCCATCAAATACCCTTCACCTAGGCTTCACGTTGATACCTCACTCGACCCCATTCGACCATTAGGGGCTCCCCTAGATGCCAAAACGTCTATTTTCATGCCCTTGGGCCACCGCGCATGCGCAGAAGGCCGATATGTCAACCCCACACCCAGCCCATTAGATGCCCCTTCACATAAGCTTCACTTTGATACCTCACTCGACCCCATCGGACCCTTAGGGGCTTGCCTAGCTCCAACAAGGCTATTTTCATACCCTTCGACCACCGCGCATGCGCAGAAGGCCGATAGTTCAACCCCACACCCAGCCCATTAGATGCCCCTTCACATAAGCTTCACTTTGATACCTCACTCGACCCAATCGGACCATTTTATGTAGGGACTACTTTTTCTCCGCGGAAGCTTTTTTCCGAAACCGAATTACCGCCAAAACCACGGCCAAACCGCATCACCGCGCATGAATACATTTTTTTTTTATTTTTTTTTGCCGGAACTTTTTTTTTTTTTTTTTCGTGGAGGTGCACTCATTGGGGATCGGGAAAGTGGAATGCTGGGGATCTGGAAAGTGAAAATATGCAAATGAGGACCGAAAACAAGTGCAATTGGCCACCATCTTGAAAACCGACTACCCCTAACATACAAAAAACAAGCCGCCATCTTGAAACACACACACACACAGCCGACTATAAATAACGTGTATGTTCACATACGACAACAACCACCTCGACTGCAGACACTGAAACAAGAGCACGATGCCGACACACAGATGAAATATCACGCCTCAACGAACAAATTATCGACATGAGGGGAGCGATGTTGGGAATGGAAACCACAATGGCGGGACTGGAAGAGGAAATTGCCAGACAAAAGAAACTACGACATAATGAAGAAAAAATCAAACAATGTAGCATCTGCACGAATGAAGAAAGCTTATACGCGGTTCTACCCTGTGGACATCTGTGTATGTGCAAGGATTGCTGGATCCAACTGACGTGTGAAGGAGCCCTATGCCGATGCGTTGACGCCGGAGAGGTGCATTTGAAGATAAGATGTCCCCTATGTCGAAAACATATAGGAGGCGTGAAGCGAATATTCCGCGCTTAAAGTGTGTCGTATCACACTATCAAAGGCCCTTTTCAGGGCCAACCCATCTTTCCGAAAGAGAAACTTCTTTCATAAGCACACCCAACTTAACACAAGCTGCAATCATGCTTTTTTCCCCAAAAAAAAAAAATTTTTTTTTTCCAAAAAAAAAAATTTCGTACACAAGGTCAAAAATTTTTTTTTGAGGTAGCGGGTCGAGTGAGGTATCATATTGAAGCTGACGTGAAATGCTTCACATTGATACCTCACTCGACCCGATTGGACCACTAGGGGCTGCCCTAACGCCAAACATCAATATCAACATCAATCAACATCAATCTTCAAAATACCTTTAGAGGTGCCCCTAGTGGACCAATCGGGTCGAGTCCGGTATCATTGTGAAGCATTTCACGTCAGCTTCAATTGGATACCTCACTCGATCCACTACCGCCAAAATAAAAAAAAAAAAAAAAATAAAAAATCAAACTTCGTACACAAGATGTTGATATCGATGTGCAAAATAACCTTTTTGGCGTTAGAGGCGTCCCTAGTGGTCCAATCGGGTCGAGTGAGGTATCAAATTGAAGGTGACGTGAAGGAGCATCTGATAGACTGGGTGTGGGCTTGAATTAGGGTAATTCTGCGCATGCGCGAAGATAATATGAAAAATATCAATCTTCAAAAATAGCCTGTTTGAGGTTAGAGGCGTCCCTAATGGTGCAATCGGGTCGAATGAGGTATCAAATTGAAGGTAACGTGAAGGCGCATCTGATAGACTGGGTGTGGGTTGAACTATCAGCATTCTGCGCATGCGTAATCTTCAAAACACCTTTTTTGGAGTTAGAGGCGCCCCTAGTGGTCCAATGGGGTCGAGTGAGGTATCAATCTGAAACATTTCACGTCAGCTTCAATTTGACACCTCACTCGACCCACTACCTGCAAAATAAAAATAATCCTCGCACACCAGGTTTTGCTATCGAACTGCAAAATAACCTTTTTGGTGTTAGGGGCGCCCCTAGTGGCCCGATGGGGTCGAGTGAGGTATCAATGTGAAGGTGAGATGAAGGGCCATCTGATGGACTGGTGTGGGTTGAACTATCAGCATTCTGCGCATGCGCAAGAATGGAAATAGACGTTTTTTGGAGCTATTTGACTATTAAAAAGGAAAAAAGAACACATTTTTTTCAATTTTCTACATACCGAAAATTGTATAAGTCCAAAAGACGACGATCACGGTGAAAACAATGGCGTATGGTAGGCCAGTGTCGTTGATAAATGCCCCTGACACGTGCATCTTCAGGCAAGACTTCAACCGGAGGTGCGGCTGGATCGAAGGGAAAATCTGCTCCACGTCTCATGCTTTTCGTCTCATACAAGCGGATAGGCAAGCAAGGCAGGCAGGCAGGCAGGCAGGCAGGGAGACAGGTCAGGTAAGTCAGATTGAATACACCCTCACCCTAAAAATGGACTCCTTTTATAGCCCATTGAACCTCATTTGCATATTTTCAGCGGATCACAGGCCGCCATCTTGAAAAACGACCACCCCTCACACACAAAAAACAAGCCGCCATCTTGAACACGACCACACACACACACACACAAACCCCCTCTGGAAAACGACCCCAAAGACCTCATTTGCATATTTTCAGGGACAACAAGGCCGCCATCTTGAAACCAACCACCCCTAACCCACAAAAAACAGGCCGCCATCTTGAAAACAGTGGGGAAAAACCCAGAGACCTCATTTGCATATTTTCAGAGGGGACAACAGGCCGCCATCTTGAATCCGACCACCCCTAACCTAGAAAAAACAGGCCGCCATCTTGAAAATAGGCAAATGAGGCGCGAAACAAGTGCAATTGGATGCACCTACAAAAACAAGCCGCCATCTTGAAGCCGACCACCCCTAACCTAGAAAAAACAAGCCGCCATCTTGAAAATATGCAAATGAGGACCGAAACAAGTGCAATGGGCCGCCATCTTGAAACCGACCACCCCTAACCTAGAAAAAACAAGCCGCCATCTTGAATAGTACCAATGCACCCAATGACCTCGGGACAACAGGCCGCCATGGCCGCCATCTTGAAACCGACCACCCCTAACCTAGAAAAAAAACAAGCCGCCATCTTGAAAATATGCAAATGAGGAAGAGCGAAACAAGTGCAATTGACCGCCCTACAAAAACAGGCCGCCATCTTGAATCCGACCACCCCTAACCTAGAAAAAAAAGACCGCCATCTTGAAAATATGCAAATGAGGCGCGAAACAAGTGCAATTGACCTTGACCTACAAAAAAAACAGGCCGCCATCTTGAATCCGACCACCCCTAACCTAGAAAAAACAGGCCGCCATCTTGAAAATATGCAAATGAAGGGTCAAACAAGTGCAATTGGCCGCCATCTTGAATCCGACCACCCTAACCTAGAAAAAACAAGCCGCCATCTTGAATATACCCAATGCACCCAATGACCTCATTTGCATAAAACTCATTAACAGGCCGCCATCTTGAAACCGACCACCCCTAACCTAGAAAAAACAAGCCGCCATCTTGAAAATATGCAAATGAGGACGAGCGAAACAAGTGCAATTGACCTTGACCTACAAAAAAACAGGCCGCCATCTTGAATCCGACCACCCCTAACCTAGAAAAAACAGGCCGCCATCTTGAAAATATGCAAATGAGGCGCGAAACAAGTGCAAGTGTCCTTGACCTACAAAAACAGGCCGCCATCTTGAGTCCGACCACCCCTAACCTAGAAAAAACAGGCCGCCATCTTGAAAATATGCAAATGAAGGGTCAAACAAGTGCAATTGGCCGCCATCTTGAATACGACCACCCCTAACCTAGAAAAAACAAGCCGCCATCTTGAATATACCCAATGCACCCAATGACCTCATTTGCATAAAAGGCCACGCCCACTCATTTGCATAAACTCACGCATGCGCACGCCCACAAATGACGTCATCGCGCATGCGCAGTGAGGCACTTTACGTGACGGATACCGGCTACCTACTACTATCGTGTCAGCGCCAAATCGTGTAACAAAATTGCGCCTAATAACGTGTTGCGCCTAATCGTGTAGGAAATTTGCGGTTAATGGTGGAACTGCGCCTAATCGTGTACGAAATTTGCGCTTAATTGTGGAACTGCGCCTAATCGTGTACGGAATTTGCGCCTATTTGTGTAAATGCGCCTAATCGTGTAAGGAGGTTGCGTCTAATCATGTAACTGCTCCTAATCATTTGAACGATCTTGCGCCTAATTTTGCGTTGCGCCGAATCGTGTAGAAAAATTGCTCCTAATTGTGGAACTGCGCCTAATCGTGTAGGAGATTTGCTCCTAATTGTGGAAATACGCCTATTCGTGTGAGAAATATGCTCCTAATTGTGGAACTGCGCCTAATCGTGGAAATCGTGCCTAATTGTGTATAGAAGCTGCGCCTAAACGTGCACAACGTGAAGACATAAGTAGTATGTAAAGGACGGATAAAGTCAACTTGACCTTTCGTCATTTTTGGGGCGGTCACGGGGAGATCACGTGATCAAAAGGTCAAGGTCACTTTGTTCCGGGACTTCCGGTCACGTATTCCTCCGCGGTGATGCGGTCTGGCGATGATGCGATCGCGGGAAAAAGCCTCCGCGGATAGAAAGTATTCCAAATACGCGGAGAGCCGGAAGAAATTCTCCGGCAATCGTCGACAATCTTCGGGACATTTTGGGGGCCAGAGGGGCCCCTATTGGACCGATTGGGTCGGGTGAGGTGTCAAAGTGGAGCGCTCGTCCAGGGCGGTGAAGTCATGGGTTGGTGCATGTAAATTGAGGATTTGTCCCGAAAATATAAAAAGCAGAACACGGACTTTACCCCTAAACTAGGTCCAAAAGGGTTAATATCGGTCTCCGGCATATAGGGCCTGCCTATCAAGTCATGGATGGGTGTGTGTAAAACGAGGACTCCGAAAATATAAAATGCGGAACACGGACTTCACTTTACCTCAACAATAGGAGAATAATTCGAACATTTGCATCTATACTGAAAAATCGCTGTATAGGGTATGGGGGTGGTCATTTTTTGTGGATTCCACTGTGGGTTGTGGGGCCTTGTTCTCTTCGTCTCACCCCATAAAACACGATGGGAAGGATCTAGGAGCTAAGCGGTGAAATTTTTCGAAATGTCCCGGTACCGGGTAGGTCTGTATAGGCCCATACTGGCTCAGTGGATAGGTCCATACTGGGAAACATCCTGGACATTGCGATATGGGTTGTGGGATCTTGTTTTTCACGTCTCACCACGTAGAACACGATGGGCTGGGTCCCGAAGCTAAGCGATGAAATTTTTCGAAAAGTTCACGGAGGTCTGGATAGGCCCATAGGCCTACTGGCTCAATGGGTAGGTCCATACTGGGCAATTCACACATGTTCATTGCGATTTGGATTGCGGGATCTTGTTTTTCGCGTCTCACCACGTAGAACACGATGAAAGGGGTCGCGAAGTTAAGCGGTGAAATATTTTTGAACGGTCCAGGTACCGGGTAGTCTGCATATTGGCCCATACTGGCTCAGTGGATAGGTCTGTACTGGGAAATTTACTCCTGGACATTGCGATATAGGTTATGGGTTGTTTTTCACGTCTCACCACGTAGAACACGATGGGCGGGGTCCCGAAGCTAAGCGGTGAAATTTTTTGGAAAGTTCACGGAGATCTGGATAGGCCCATAGGCCTACTAGCTCAGTGGATAGGTCCATACTAGGCAATTCACACATGTTCATTGCGATACGGGTTGCGGGATCTTGTTTTTCACGTCTAACCACGTAGAACACGATGGGAGGGGTCTCGAAGTTAAGCGGGGATTTTTTTTTGAAAGGTCCAGGTACCGGGTAGGTCTGTATATTGGCCCATACTGGCTCAGTGGATAGATCCATACTGGGAAATATACTCCTGGACATTGCGATATAGGTTGTGGGATCTTGTTTTTCACGTCTCGCCATGTAGAACACGATGGGCGGGGTCCCGAAGCTAAGCGGTGAATTTTTTTGAAAAAGATACTGCGCGCATGCGTAGTGGGCAAATAGTGCTGGGATGACGTTTGGGGTCTAGGTGAGCCCCTAGTGGTCCGATTGTGTCGTATGAGGTCTTATTGTCAAGCTCTCGAGGAGGAGCATCCCACTGGACTAATGTATCGTCCGTTTTCATTATTCTGCGGCTGCGCAGTTTGGTAGTAGTATAGAAAACAGACATTCTGGAGGTGCGTGAGGTGTGTTTGGGGTAGAGTTGGACCACTATTGGTCCAAATGGGTCGTCGGAGGTGTCACAGTGAAGCTTTTGTAGGGTAGAGTCAGAATGGCGTGTTTTTTTATTGCAAGTCGCGTCAATCTGCACATGCGCAGTTGGGTGTAGTAAGTAAAGTGGTCATTTTGGGGGTGCGTGGGGGTTGTGTTTGGGGTAGAGAGGGGCCATCCTTGGTCCGAATGCGTCGTGTGGGGTGTCATTTTGTAGCTGTCGGTATGTAGACCACCATTTGAGGCATGTCCACGTGATATGTGACGTCATTGGTGACGTCATCAGTAGAAGTATTAGCAAAAGCGGACATTTTGGGGTGTGTAGGAAAGCGTTTAGGGTAGAGATGGACCATCCGTGGTCCGAATGGGTCATGTGTGGAGTATCAACGCCTGCTGAACGCTTCAACGCCCTGGTGAATTAGCCCTGAAGCTCTGATTTTCAAGATAGTCCATGAAATTGACACTAATTCATCGAAATGCGGTGACGCCCGTCAACGCCTGTCGTTACGCCTTAACGCCCATGATGTAGACCGGTGAGAGAAAAACAGCAACAACACTGATGACAGATCAATCATTTTATTATCGCCTCCAGTATATCAGACCCTAGCTGGGGGAACTGCGTTGGGTATGTTTATAATACAAGTAGCCTCAAGTAATCAGAGACCACCATTTGGCGCTGCATCTGTCATATTCTTTCTTGCCCGTTAGATGTATTCTCGGCTGCTCTTGTCCAATCAGAAGTCGCCATTTCAGAAAGTTCCATCTTCGGCCATGTTCCCTCTGATCCGTTTTTTTCTAATCGTCGTCGGGCAGGCCAGGATACCGTTGAGGCAACATATCGTCAAATAGTTTTTTGCGCATTCTGAGTATCTATCAGTGCATGGGTGAATACATTCATCCGATGGGGTGGTCGGTCAGCTTGGTAACGAAAAACGTGACATTGGTCAGCCTCTCTACGACCCATTGAGTGTTGGCGCGTTGTTGTTGGGCCCATTCCGACACATCCAATTGGTCCACTTGGTCAGGCACGGCCTCTAGCGATGCCCTATCCGTGATGGTAAAGGGTAGGTCAAATACCCGGATGTTACTGCTCGAGTAAAATTATCGGACTTGGTCTGTCTCATTATGCTGCAGCACATAACCAAACGCCAGATTCAACTTGAATGCCGTCGTTTGATCGTTGAAGTAGGCTTCCACGTACTTGAAGAACCGAGACAGGTCCTCTAACCGGAAATTGTAGATGTCTAGTAGCGGGCGATGACGGTGGAAACATCGACGGATCATGAACCAATGGTTCCTGTAAATGTCACTTAATGCATGGGCGTCCGGTACGAGATCACTGGGGGCATCCACTGGATCTTCCTGGAAATGCTCGATGTCGTCAGGCGTATGTGGAACAGTATCACCGGTGTCCGGCTGGATATCTAGGCCCTCCTCGACTGTAGACACAAGCAAACTGGACATGGGTATTGTATAATACAGGACAAATATTGTACAATACAGGACAGATGTGGTATAATGCATGAGAGATATGATATAATAGAGAACAAATATTGTATAATACGGCACAGATTTAGTATATTGTATTGTAATGTATTTATTTCAGAATCCCACAGGCCATGGGCCCACTTACAGGTCTGATAACATAACATTTAAAAAATATATCCAGTAAAAGTCGTACACAACATAAATAGAGAAATATATTAGGAAGTCAAGATAACAAAAATAAGTATAGGTTAATAGATTAAGCACATAGTTCAGCACATTTAAAAATTATAAACTATATATGGTTATTAAATAGAAAATACATTGAAATAAAATAAAAAATGGTTGCAAATTAAGAAAAGATCGCGGTTTTCGCCCTGCGCTTAAAACAAGAATGGGTAACAAAGATGTCAAGATCAAATCTTGTGAGTAGCTGATTAAAACAATGCATGGATCTATTGAAGAAACTATACATTCTAATATTTATTCTGCTTCTGGAAGGCTTAAAAACATCCAATGACCGAAGTCGTTTGGATGGGCAATTAAAACATACTTGTTCAACAAGGTAGGGCGAATCGATTAAAGAATTTACACATTTGTGTAATAAAAACATATCTGAGGCCTGACGGCGAGTATAAAGTGGTTGCAGTTTAAAAAGTTTGCATAAGGATTCGTACTGTGACGATGTATAATATTGCCCGGTCTTAAAACAGATAAACTTCACAAATTTCTTTTGCACATTTTCAAATACAAAAAAAGTATTTTTGTTGGGGCGACCAGACAGACGAGCAATATTCTAGCTTGGATCGTACAAGAGAACAGTATAAAGAAATAAGTGATTTAACGTTTGTAAATGATACACAAGTTCGTTTGATAAAACCCAGAGTGCGGTATGATTTACCGACAATGTCATTTATGTGAAGCTTGAAATTAAGATCGGATGACAGGGTAATACCAAGATCTTTCACTTGATTTTGTCTTTCTAGCGGTATATCATACAAGAAGTAATCATACAGTAAACGTTTTTTCTTGTTTGTAAACGAGATGATACAGCACGTAAGGATATTTAGGGTAAGTTTCCATTTTATACACCAGGCTGCTAAGGCATTCAAATCGGATTGGAGGTCTCGTGCGTCTTCTACAGATTGAATAGTTTTAAAAAGTTTGGTGTCATCTGCGTACACTGATAGGGCCGAGAATGAGATACAGGCTGACATATCATTAAAATATATGATGAATAATAATGGACCAATCAAAGAGCCCTGTGGTACCCCGGATAACACCGGTTTCCATGACGACTCTTTCCCATTAAGAGTAACTCTTTGGGTCCTATTTGAGAGATAAGATTGCAGCCAATTCAGTATATTACCAGTGTAGCCATAATATTTAAGTTTATGGATTAACATTTTGTGGGAAACAGAGTCAAATGCTTTGCTAAAGTCCAGATAAATAGAGTCAACTTGTTGCCTATGATCAAATACCTTTGTCAGATAGTCTACATACATGGAGAGATTAGACTCTGTATTCATGTTTTTCGTAAATCCGTGTTGTTCAGGCATGATGCATTTGCTGACATGATAATAAAGTGAATGCTACACAGCTTTCTCAAAGATATTGCCGAACAAGGGAAGCAGGGATATGGGTCTATAATTCAGTACATTTTGTTTGTTCCCCTTTTTGAAGACCGGAACGATATTTGCTTGTGTGACGGGTAGGAATTGTACTATTAAATGTCATTCATTTTAGTCCTATTCATTGTTAGGAGTAATTATAATAGATTTGTCTATGCAGGGCATTTGGCCGTAGGCCGGTAAGTGGAGTCGACCCCTTAAGCGAACAGCTGTTGCGTTGCCATGAGCAACGACACGTACACATTTGTCGGCTGCAGAACGCGTGGTTTGAGGCATAACGTGTTCACAACTTTTGTGCAGGTTTCACCAGAAAAACGGAGTGTCTGGTGCGTTGATGACCTGGCCGGAGTCTGTTGTTCAGTCCGCCATTCGTTGCCGGTTCCATACTGGGCGTGTCGCGGTGTATGTGCCACGGATGACTGTCGTGCTTGGCCGTCTAGATGATGCATTGTATTGTATCGTATACACCTGGTCAGAGGCACAGTGATAGCATAGTTGCCCAATGAATAGGGTGTTTTTTATTGTTTTTCTGGAATGCACTTGGAAATTACCAATGCCAATAAAGACATCGAACCAGACGACTGAGTCCTGTGTGTTTCTCTGCCGTCACATCTTGGCGCTGCGAAGCAGGATTGGCTACAAGTGTGCAAGTCAAGACCCCCTTGGAGGCAATATGGGAAGTATCATCATGACACTGATCCAGTGACAGAAAGAAGATAACAACAGATACATGTGAACTATTGACATTGACCATATATCCTGAACTGTGGCAGTTGATGAATTGTGTGGAGTTGTTCCTGTGCTGAATGAAGCGATTGAACAGAAAAAAAAATTGAAGCTGCCCTTTCTCCCGTTTTTACATGAAAAAGGAAATTGAATGCTCCCCCCCCCCCGCTTCTTGACATAAAGGAAGGGAATTGAAAACTGCCCCCGCCCCACAGCCTGTACACGTGCCCTCCCCCCCCTTTATTGCCCATGCTACAACACTGCTGTAATTTATGCCCCCATTAGTTTCCTTCACCACCACTGTATGTATGTCCAATGGCCCCCCCCCCCCCCGTCTTTTAGCCAAGTTGTCTATTGCCCTATATCCCTATGCAGGTGTATGTATGTGATAGGTAAGTTGGTTTGCAGGTGTTTCCCCCCATTTATCTGTGTGATTTGCATTGGTAAGTTGGTCATTTCTTGGGGTTTGGCCTAGGTCGTTGCCATTTATTGACTGTCATTCTGTGGTACCGCCCCGCGTTACGTCGCAGTATCGGTTGGTTTGCGATTTGGCTGACGACGGTGTTTTTCGTGGCTTGTTGGGTCGCAACGCACTGTGACATTGGAGGTAAGTATGGCGGAAGCCGATATCGCTGCACTTCGCAAAGAACTCGAAGATGAACGGAAGCATGCGCGAGACGCCGCCGTAGAGGTTAATAGGTTAGTGGCAGTGGCTCGTGAACATGAAGAAAGTGATGCAGCCACTGCAGTCACTATGGGTAAATTACGCGATGACATTGCAAAACTGCGTGTTGCCGAGAGAGCCTCGCGTCCGTTTAATTATTGGACCGCGTGAGCACGCCGTTTGGATCGGTTTAGGGATAGGCCGCAGAATAGTGATGAACCAACGATTTATGAATGGGTTAGAGATGTGAGGGGTCGCCTAGCAACCTTACAGGGGAATAGTCAGGAGAAGGCTACCTTAGTTACAGAACATCTGGCGGGTAAGGCTAGACAAGAGATACTGGGTAGGGGGGAAGAAATTTTAGCAGATTCAGAGAAAATATTTCAGGTCTTGCAAAATACGTTCGGTTCGGGTGACACGCTCCCTGAATTACAACAACGTTTCTTTTCGTATAGACAGAGAGATGAAGATCTAATTACATGCTCGCTAGAGCTAGTAGAGATCTATGATCGTCTGGGCAACCTTGAGCCATCCTTTAAAGCCCGCAGAAGTACTGCCCGCAGAAGAACGCTTTGCAGAGGCTGTGAAATCTGAAGGTTTGCGACGGGAGCTGCGCCGACTCAACATAGAGAGTCCCGATCTGAATTTCTTAGAGACCTTAGAGATAGGGCCGTTAAGTGGTTGGGTCCGGATACTGGCACGTCAGCTGCCGAGAAGAAAGGACGTGTTGCTGTGACAGAAGAGGTAACCTCTCAGCTACCTGATCAGGCCACTTCACTCAAGAAAATGAAAGATGAAATTGTCGCAGAGGTCCTGGGAGCAATGCAGGGAAATAAGAGCTCCAAGTATGGGCAGAAACATAATAAAGAACCTCGTCGGTGTTGGGAGTGCGGTAGCACTGAGCACATGCGGAGGGATTGCATACAGTGGTATCAGAAACAAGGGCAGGATGACCACAAGTTTAGGACTGCAGCAAACAGAAATGACACTGTCCCGCCAAGTAACCAGAATTTAAACGGGAACAGTCTGCTGCAGCGAGCCGTGTAGTAAGCTTGGAATCCCTTGAACTGAAGGATATAGGCTCAACATTAGCGAAGGCAGTAGGGACATGCCCGGAGGCCACAGTCCGACTTGGACACGTAGACGTGAGATGTTTGTTGGATACAGGAGCTGAAATATCAACGATTACAGAGTCATTTTATCGCAAGTATCTGGCGAATGAAGATGAGCTGGTGGATATGTCTCCCTTCATCCGTATCTCAGCTGCGAATGGTCTCCAAAACCCTTTTCTTGGCTACATGGAGAGGCCAGTTACGGTGTTAGGTAACCAATAGAAACAAAGAAACAGTTGGTACCTGGCGTCATAGGGAGTAATATTTTGCGGCGTATACATCTGGAAATGAAGTCTCGGCTGGGAGATAACTATCTGCATGCAGCTACAAGTTACGGTATCGAGGAACAGTGGGCTATGGTGCTCGCACTTTATGGGGAACAAAGGGTGAATTCTAGATCTGGACGAACGAGTATTGTGAGGCTGAAGGGAAATGGACCAGTGAGAATTCCTGCTCGATCCATCCAACAGGTGGAATTACAAGCGTCTAGTCCGTCATTCATAATCCAGCCGTCGTCCATTAGAGAATATCCGCGTCCATAATCCAAAGACCTATTCCATTTTCCACATAACAGTATTAGCACCAAATTCAGAAAGACAATCATAGTATACATAAACATAGGCTTGTTTCCTGCAAGAGAGAAGCGGTCAACAGTTTTCAATGATGCCGGCAAGACATCATGATGTTCCAAAAATATCAAATCCGTATCGCTGATCAGTATTCTTAATCCATAATATTCGTTATAGAGTCGTCATCTAAAAAAGATGTATCTCAGTCACGCTTTGATTGTGACTGTTCATATGAGTACCATGAGGATCTTGAAGTACATGGGTTCATACGGCCCCTAGCCCCGGGTTAAGCGGAATTAGACACAAGTTACGAAACGTAGCGCCATAGATCTTGCACGCTACGTTCGTATTTTGCTATCAGCATGCGATATGTATCGCCAAATTTGAGAAACTTTGAGTGGAGGCGCTTGGTGGAATAGCCCTGTTTTATAAGTTTCTGCAACAATGTTTTGTGACGTTGATTAAAATCATCACATTTAACACAGGATCTAGCAAATGCTACTAAGCGAGATATGTATACGCCATATGCAGGTCCCACTGGAATATTAATATCCAGAAAGGGATAGTTTACGATGTCGAAATTGTAATCATCTCTTTTGTCATAAAGTCGACGAGAGAGAATGCCCGCTTCATTTTTATAGAGATAGAGATCTAAATAAGATGTGCCTGTAGGGCTATCTGTAGTTTCCTTCAAATCCAGTGAAGGTGGATATATCCTTCACTGCGTCATTTATATAGCGATTATCCACAGCGAGAAGATCGTCTATATAGCGTTTGGTGAATGAGAAGGAACGGGCTTTGAATGGATCGGTTTTTGAAAGCGCCTGCATATAGTCATATTCATAAGAGAACAGATACAGGTCAGCCAACAGGGGTGCACAATTAGTACCCATTGGAATACCTATGCTGCTGATATATTGTGTTGCCAAATTTCACATAGATATTTTTAATGAGAAATTCAAGCAACTCTATAAACAAAGAAACATCCCATGAATGATATCTCTAAAGAATGCTTTATGGCTTCCGACATTAATATATCTACGATCAGTTTTCTTGAACACAGATACTATTAATGAAGTTAGACGGTCAATAAGGTCCTGATGAGGGATTGTAGTATAGAGAGTCGAGAAATCCCATGTGGATACATGTCTGTACGGTATGTGACCTTAGCATCAAGCTCTTCCGTAAGACATTTTGAGTTTTTCAATATCCACATACATTCAACGCCAGAGTTCTTAGAAATAGTGGCGCAATACCTTTCCCAAAATGCTTTTACCTCCTGAAGGGCCCTCGTCAATAGGCTTGAAAGAAGCTTGGTGGTGCAGCTTCTAGAACCAGCTATGAATCTAGCTTTGTATGGTGATTTATGCATTTTGGGAGTCCAGTATATTTTTCGTATGTCGTTATGATTGGTTGGAAGACAAATACCTCTTTCCCTGAGAAACTTTTTGTGATTGTTAAATAAATCTTCCAGAGTAAATGCAGTTTGGGAGTAAGTAGACGTATTTGATGAAGATATGTCTACACTCAATTCTTTAACCAGCACCTGGTAATAGTAATATTTACATATGAATATTATATTATTCGGAGCTTTGTCTGCTGGGACTATGACGAATTTACTCTGGAGATTTGTTAGAACTTCCTGCGAATTGAGGTTTCTCAGAACTTGTTTTGCTTGGGGAAGAGTACTTCTGTCAATATGGCGGACTGTTTCAACGACCTTGCTCTTGGTGAGGTCCAGCCAATCAGCGAGTACTGTAGGTTCAACTTTTTCTCGCTTAGACCAATCAATAACGTACTGTTCCAATGCAGACAGGACTATCTTCTGGTCGGCCTTCAGATTTATTCTTCTTGGCTCTCTATATTTAGGTCCTTCATCAGGAGTAATTTCAGATCCTTATCACTCACCACATCAAGGTCACCAGTCACAATATGTTTGCATGGTGTATAGATAAAGTTCGACGATTCACAATCACAACTATAGCCTCCTGACGTGTATAAGTTCCAGTCAAATTCCTGGACAGCATTGGACTAATTGAATATTTTGGTGGCTATAGATTTAGTGTACTTATATGAAATGCAAGGAGGTTCTGTGAACTTAAAATAGTTTGGTACAGCGTCAGACCTGCGAAGCCCGGTGGATCATACGAGGGACTGGTGGATCGCACAGATGTGATGGCGGCTGAATACCCAACAGGATTAGCAGTTGGTAGGTCAATTGTCACTGTTACAGAGTCTGGTCGAATTCCAGTGCAAGTGGCAAATCTTGGTGATGTAGATCTGTACCTACAGCCCCGGATGCATCTGGGAATTTTGACAAACACAGCTGTGGAACAAGCTGCTGGGTTTGAGGTTGTACAGGTTGGTGTGGAAGAAGTGAAGGTTGTGGAAAGAGACCCGCGGACGGTGAACCCAAGCCAAGTTCACCATGTGATGTCAAAAATGAGTATCTGCGGGGAATTATCCCCAGATCAACAGGCAGAGCTGGAGCTTCTGGTGACCAAACATATCCACGTATTCAGTGAAGGTGACGAAGACTTGGGCTGTGGTCGTGGTGTTGAGCATCGAATCAGGACTATGGATGACCGACCAGTGAAAGTTCCTCACAGGCGTATCCCACCACAGCAGTGGCAAGAGGTACGGGAGTACTTACAGAAGGCAACTGAGAGGGGAATCATACGGCCATCATGGAGTCCTTATGCATCACCTGTGGTCTTAGTCAGGAAAGCTAATGGCGACCTGAGAATGTGTGTGGATTATAGGCAGCTGAATTCGAAAACTTATAAAGATGCTTATCCTCTCCCTCGTATTGAGGAAGCTCTAGAGTCTATCAAAGGAGCGAAGTACTTCAGTAGCTTGGATTTGGCCCACGGATACCATCAGATCCCAGTGGCCGAAGAAGATATACCAAAAACTGCCTTCAGGGTTGGAACTGGTGCTCTCTACGAGTTTACTCGTATGCCCTTTGGCTTGTGCAACGGCCCGGCAACGTTCACACGTATGATGGACCGCATATTCGGGGACCAAAACTTTCAGACTCTTTTGAAATATATAGATGACATCCTGATTCCTGCAGCTACCTTCGAACAGATGATCGCTAGATTGGATATGGTTCTCGGCAGATTGGGTCGCTATGGTTTGAAAGTGAAACCAGAGAAATGTAATCTATTTAAGACGGCAGTACGGTACTTGGGACATGTAGTCTCAGAGGCTGGAATCGCTACAGATCCCGAGAAAACCAGAGCAGTGACATCCTGGGGAAGGCCTCGATCAGAATCAGAACTACGAGGATTTCTAGGTCTGGCTGGTTATTACAGGCGATTCGTCTCTCATTTTGCCCGAATTGCTGCACCTTTACATGCCATCCTAGGACACACCCGATCCAAGAAAGTTAAAAAGCCCAAATCCAGTAAGCCATTTGAAGAGAGCTGGTCAGCAGAGTGCGAAGAAGCATTCCTGAAATTAAAGCAGGCATTAGTATCTCCACCAGTCTTAGGATACCCAGATCTGTCTCGTCCATTCATCCTGGAAGTGGATGCAAGTCTAAAGGGCCTTGGTGCCGTGCTCTCTCAAGAACAGGAGAATGGTTTGGTAGTCATATCGTACGCCAGCAGAGGATTGCATGGACATGAACGGAACATGCACAATTATAGTTCCATGAAACTGGAGTTGATGGCATTACGGTGGGCAGTGGTGGTTAAGTTCAAAGATCTGCTGTTAGGATCCAAGTTCACAGTCTATACGGATAATAATCCGTTGAGTTACGTCCAGTCTTCTGCCAAGGTTGGGGCGACAGAAATGAGATGGGTTGCGGATCTGGCCATGTTTGATTTTGCGATGAAATACCGATCAGGCCGTAGTAATCGAAACGCAGATGCGCTGAGTCGCAAAGAAGAACATGGTCCGGACCCAGATGAGGTCTACTCTCAAGGAGCTAGTGCTGTAGCTCAGAACTATGGAACAGCCATTCCTACAGAACTGTACCAACGGGTGATGGAAACCATGTCAACAGTTAGGATGGAGCAAGTGCACGCCAGATCAAGACAAACAGAACCAGCACCTTGTCCCGTGCCAACATTGAAGCGAGCAGATTTACATCAAATGCAGGAACATGACAAACACATTGGACGACTTTGGTATTTCTGGAGGCGAAAACAGAAACCGACCATTCGCCAGTTGCATAGAGAGGACAAAGCTGTGCGGAAGCTACTCCGTTGTTGGGACCATATCAAGGAAACGGATGGTGTCCTGTATCGATGTGTTACTATTGAGCATAGGAATGTAGATCAACTTTTGTTGCCGGAGGCATTGCAAGGAGAGGTCTGTGAGGCGATGCATGACCAAATGGGGCATCCAGCTCTGGAGAAAACACTCGCAGTTACTCGTCAACGCTGTTTCTGGCCAACTATGACTGCTGACATCGGAGCATACTGTAATAAGTGCCAGCGATGCACATTAGCAAAGGTGGGTAGACAGCCGCACTCAACCATGGGACATCTCATAGCCAAAAAGCCTCTGGATATTCTAGCAATCGACTTCACACTTCTGGAGAAAGCCAATGGCCTGGAGAATGTTGTTGTCCTTACAGATGTGTTCAGTAAATACACACAGGCTGTAGCAACCAAGAATCAACTGGCGACGACTGTTGCTCGCGTCCTAGTCCGTGACTGGTTTATGAGGTTTGGGGTACCCCGCCGAATTCATTCGGATCAGGGGAGAAACTTTGAGTCGTTGCTCATCAAGGAACTTTGCTCCATCTATGGTATACAGAAAAGCCGCACAACGGCATACCACCCAGCTGGTAACGGAAATTGTGAGCGTTTCAATAGAACGTTGCACGATCGGTTAAGAACGTTGACAGAACAACAAAAGAAAAGATGGCCAGAGCACTTACCTGCAGTAGTGTATGCTTACAACTGTACCCCTCATTCCTCAACGGGATACAGTCCCTTTTATCTGTTTTTCGGGCGGGAGCCTGTGCTACCCATTGACCGGTACCTGGGTTTGGAAGACAATAGTGATGTTCCGGATGATCTAGTGGATGAGTGGGTGACTGACCATTACACGAGACTTCGAGATGCATTTTCCCGAGCAACCGCACGGACAGAAAAAGAGGCACTTCGCCGCAAGACATTAGGTGACAAAAAGGCAGAAAACACCGACCTTCCGATTGGTGCACGGGTGTTCGTTCGCAAACATTACCAGGGCAGGTGTAAGATAAAGGATGCCTGGGGAAGCACTCCTCACAGAGTGATTGGTCGTCCGGATCCGAAGAGACACGTGTACAAGGTGGAACCTCTTGTGGGTGATGGACCACCACGGATGGTCAATCGGGCTGAGCTGAAAGATGGTCGTAGTCTAGTGAGTGAGATAGTGCCTGAAGCTCCTCCCACTGTCCAAACAGAATCCAGATCCACTGGTTCCGACGAAGGCGATTCCGATGATGACTGCCAGTTGATGTTCCTTGCTAATGAGCCTGGTGATATGGACGATGAAGGCAATGCAGAATCAGAAGACAATCGGTCGGTGGATGATGAACTTGAAAGAGAGTTGCTTCATGAGTTGTCTCCGCTTGAGAGGTCCAGGGAAGTCAGACCGCACGTCGTGGATACGAGTTCACCATCTTCCGCAGAAGCTGGAGGCCGCAGTTCAGAAAAAGTAGGGGAGCTCGACAAAGATCTCCCAGTTCAGCAGAGTGATTCAGATGTTAGACGATCTCGTTCCAACATTGGTGTTCATCCGAATCCGTACAACCTTCCTCATTCAGTTTATCAGAGAGAGTCCTCCGCAGCTGATGTTGCCAGTCCACAAATATTGCTTGCGAACTTCAGTGAAGCGCATTTGTATTTCGCTAAGATGTTGGCGAATAGGCAGTAATAATAAACACGACATAAGTTAGTTTTAGCATACTTTCCATTTGTCGAGGGCGACAAAATTTTGAGTAGGGGAGTATGTGACGGGTAGGAATTGTACTATTAAATGTCATTCATTTTAGTCCTATTCATTGTTAGGAGTAATTATAATAGATTTGTCTATGCAGGGCATTTGGCCGTAGGCCGGTAAGTGGAGTCGACCCCTTAAGCGAACAGCTGTTGCGTTGCCATGAGCAACGACACGTACACATTTGTCGGCTGCAGAACGCGTGGTTTGAGGCATAACGTGTTCACAACTTTTGTGCAGGTTTCACCAGAAAAACGGAGTGTCTGGTGCGTTGATGACCTGGCCGGAGTCTGTTGTTCAGTCCGCCATTCGTTGCCGGTTCCATACTGGGCGTGTCGCGGTGTATGTGCCACGGATGACTGTCGTGCTTGGCCGTTTAGATGATGCATTGTATTGTATCGTATACACCTGGTCAGAGGCACAGTGATAGCATAGTTGCCCAATGAATAGGGTGTTTTTATTGTTTTTCTGGAATGCACTTGGAAATTACCAATGCCAATAAAGACATCGAACCAGACGACTGAGTCCTGTGTGTTTCTCTGCCGTCACACTTGCTTAAATTGCGGGGGAAATACACCGCTGGCAAGTGAAGCATTAAATATCATTGTCAACGGTATGGAGAGTTCGTGAGCACATTCCCTCAGAAGGTACCCGGAGACGTTGTCTGGTCCACATGCTTTGTGTACGTTGGTTTCGATTAATGATTTCGCAACATCTTGTGTGGAGAGTTTAATATCAAAGAGGGTTTCGTCGTGCATGTATGGCATGTCAGGCGTGGGTTCGTTGTTGTTTTCTGGAGTAGTAAATACACTCTGAAAAAAATCACTAAAATATTCCACAGCCTGTTCGGGAGTTTGTGATTCACAGTGTCCGTACTTGATTGTTGATGGCACAGAACTCGACTTCTTCAGTTTTGCGAATCCCCAAAGTCGTTTGGGATTTGTTATTGATGCATTTTCTATTTTTTCAATATAACATTTATAGTTTTCTCGTTTGATGTCCTTAAACCCTTTACGGTATGACGAGAAAGTTTCGTAGTCTTCTGGAGTTTTGGACTTCCTATATTCGTTGAGGGCCCGTTCCTTCTCTTTCAGCAGTGGGATCAAATCGTGGTCATACCAAGGAGGGAACTTCCGGCCACGTGGGGTTATGGTAGGGACACAGTCTTTGATCGCCGCAAACACAACGTCATAAAAATTGCTGACTGATTTCTCGATGTCTGTAGAGTCCAATATTGATGACCACACAACAGAAGAGAGAAGACATCTCATGTGAGGGAAAGTTTCGAAAGTTGAAAAATTTCGCTCACTTTGAGTGGGTTTCTGTGAATAGTCGTCAATTTTGAGAACACAATCCAGAGCGTCGTGCTTTGAGGTCACGACTTTTTCTGTTAATTCAACAAAACACTCACAGTTGTTTGCACAGATCAGGTCTAAAACGTGATTGTTACACGTATTGTGTAGATTGTATTGTTTCAAATCGTACTCATCTAGGATTTCCAAACACTTGTCTGAGTGACTCTCAGTCCAAGCGGCGGGCTTCATGGTGTTGTTACTGCTGGATTTTACCCATTGTATATCTCTTCTGTTGAAATCGCCCCACAGAACAATGCGATCTCGATCAATATTTGCGGTATTATACACTTTCGTTAAGGAGAGTTCGAGTCCACTCCATGCCTCTGATGTTGACCAATCCGGAACATATGCAGATCCTAGGTAGACACTGAACTTTTGAAAGTAGATTTGCACCCACACAATTTCAAGATCAGTTTCTAAATCCGGTCTTTTTCTGGAATTCAATTTGTTGTTGACAGCTATTTAGGCGCCGCCACCTTTCTTCTTCTTTAAATTTGCTGTTTTTGTAGTATCCCTGTCCTTACGGTAGATACAATAATTTGTGTTGGGTAATATTTCTCCGTCCGATATATCCTTATGAAGCCACGATTCTGTGATTGCGATGAAATCATATTCCATGTCACTTAGGCCTACGTTGAATTTCTCGAGTTTTTCTGGTCCAGAAATACTTTCTGTATTCTGATAGAACAGCTTATAGTTAGGACAGATATGGTATAATGCAGGACAGATATGGTATAATACAGGAAAGATATGGTATAATGCATGACAGATATGGTATAATAGAGGACAAATATTGTATAATACAGAACATATATTGTATAGTACAGGACATATATGGTACAATACAGGACATATGGAATAATACAGCACAGATAAGGTATAACACAGAATATATTTGGTATAATATAAGACAGATATTGTATAATACAGGACAGATATTGTATAATACAGCACATATATGGTATAATACAGGACAGATATTGTATAATACTGGACAGATAAGGTATAATGCAGGACAGACAAGGTATAATACAGTACAGATTTGGTATAATACTGGACAGACATTGTATAATACAGGACAGATATTGTATAATATATCACAGATATATTATAATACAACACAGATATGGTATAATACAGGACATTTTTTTGTATAATACAGGACAAATATTGTATAATACAGGACAGATATTGAATAATACAGGACAGATATTGTATAATACTGGACAGATATGGTATAATACATGACATATATTGCATAATACAGCAAAGATATGGTATAATACAGGACAGACATTGTATAATAGAGGGCAAATATGGTATAATACAGGGCAGATATTGTATAATAAAGGAAATATATTGTATAACGCAATGCTAGAGATGTCACAATAGCGCACCCGAGTGTACAGGGCAGCGATGAGCTGATTGTTGGGAAGAACAACGTAGGACAGTTCTTGCGGGCTGCGGGCTTATAAAAGAGGCGGTAGGTGGGAATGTTCAGCATTTTCTGATACGCAGCCGAAATGTTCTCTTGTTTGTCCTGCCTGAAGCCATTTAGTGGCCCCGAAGATTTGCGACGGCACGAGTCCTCCATCCACAAGGGCGCACGGTATACTTGTATAACCTGCGCAAGATCATTTAATAGGGAAGATGCTTTACGGCGCCACGAATGCTCACTCTACGAGGACGCGACGGAACAACGTAATGAATGTGGTCAACTCTTCAAACGGCTCAATCAGTTAAGACGGCATCAGCGTTTGATTCATTGTCCATCACCACGGCATGGGCGACCACTTTCCAGTGAAGAGGAGCCCAGGAAGGTCACTCCCACTGAAGAGGAGCCCAGGAAGGTCACTCCCACTGAAGAGGAGCCCAGGAAGATCACTCCCACTGAAGAGGAGCAGAGGAAGATCAAACGTACGGAGACGCCACACACCCAACACTTGCCGAGCACCGAGCCCATGCCCAGTTTGCTTGTGCCTATAGTCGAAGCGGGCCTAGATATCAAGCAGGACACCGGTGACTTACGACTGACGACTTCGAGCATTTCCAGGAAGATCCAGTGGATGCCGCCAGTGAACTCTTACCGGACGCCCATCCATTAAGTGACATCTACAGGGACCATTGGTTCATGATCCGACGATGTTTCCACCGTCATCGCCTGCTACTAGACATCTACAATTTCCGATTAGAGTCTCTGTGTCGGCTCTTCAAGTACGTGGAAGCCATCTGCAACGATCAAACTACGGCCTTCAAGTTGAATCTGGCGTTTGTTTATGTGTTGCAGCATAAGGAGACAGACCAAGTCCGATACTGTTACCCGATCAGTAACATCCGGCTATTTGACCAACCGTTTACCATCACCGATAGGGCGTCGCTAGAGCCCGTGAGGGATCAAGTGGACCAATTGAATGTGTTGGAATGGGCCCAACAACAACGCCCCAACACCCAACGGGTAGTAGAGAGGGTGACCAATGCCACGTTTTTTGTTACCAAACTGACCGACCACCCCATCGGATGAATGTATTCACCCATGCACTGATAGATACTCAGAATGCGCAAACAACTATTTGAGGATATGTTGCCACAACTGTATCCTGGCCTGCCCGACGACGATTAGAAGAAACGGATCAGAGCGAACATGGCCGAAGATGGAACTTTCTAAAATGGGGACTTCTGGTTGGACAAGAGCAGCCGAGAATTCATCTAACGGGCATGAACGAATATGACAGATGCTGGAGGGGATAATAAAATGATTGGCCTGTCATCCTTGTTGTAGTTGTTCTCTCACCGGTCTACATCATGGGCGTTAACCCTACCTGGCATAGGGGGGGGGGGCGAAATCTCCGCCCTGCCAAACTTTCTGCGCTATCTCCGGAACGACCAAAAATAGAGAGCTGAAACTTCGTGACTTTATATTTTGTCATATTGGGGTCATTTTGAGCCTATTCGCATGACCTGAAAAGCTGAAACTTCGTGACTTTATAGTCTATCATATTGGGGTCAGTTTGAGCCTATTTGCATGACCCCCGAGGAAAAGATCATGGGTAAATTCAAGATGGCGGCCATGTGGGGTCCAGAAAAGTGATGTTTTTGTCATATTTCTTCAAAATTTCTGCTTTCCTGCGATGAAAAGTGGGCAAAAACTATTTTATTTCACATCACATTGATATTTACTAATTTATCAAGCTGTTTTTGCGGAGAAATTGCATAAATAAAAAATTCGGAAAACCTGACCGAAAAAAATCGATCAAAAAATGTCGTTTTCGAAAATGACGTCATCAAAGCAGTTATCTTGGATTTTTTTACATTTTCTGTTGGAGTTTGACTCAAAGGTATAGTGTGGTAAGTTTCAGCTCCCAGCTCAAGGGTAAGACAAATAATTAGGGGTCCATTTCGGTTCCCCACCCCAGGCCACGACAGGTCTCAAAAATCCCAGACATAGGATTAAGGCGTAACGACAGGCGTTGAGGGGTGTCACCGCATTTCGATGAATTAGTGTCAATTTCATGGACTATCTAGAAAATCAGAGCTTCAGGGCTAATTCACCAGGGCGTTGAAGCGTTAAGGTTGAAGTTGGCACGCGTTGATACAAGGTGACGCCTCACACGACGCATTCGGACAAGGGTTGTCCATCGCTACCCCAAACGTTTTCCTACACACCCCAAAATGCCCGCTTTCACTAATACTTCTACTGATGACGTCATCAATGATGTCACAGATGACGTGGACACGCCTCAAGTCGGGGTCTACACCCCGAGAGCTACAAAATGACACCCCACACGACGCATTCGGACCAACGATGGTCCCTCTCTACCCAAAACACACCCCCACGTACCCCCAAAATGACCACTTTACTTACTACACCCAAATGCGCATGCGCAGATTGACGCGACTTGCAAGAAAAAGCAAGCCATTCTGACTCCAACTCACAAAAGCTTCACTTTGACACATCCCACGACTCATTTGGATCAATAGTGGTCCATTTCTACCCCAAACACACCCCTACGCACCCCCAGAATGTCTGTTTCTATACTAAGACCAGATTGTGCATGCACAGAATAACGAAAACGGACGACACATTATTTCCCAGTATGGACCTATCCACTGAGCTAGTATGGGCCAATATACAGACCTACCCGGTACCTGGACTTTTCAAAAACAATTCACCGCTTATTTTCGAGACTCCTCCCATCGTGTTATACGTGGTGGGACGTGAAAAACAAGACCCCACAACCCATATCGCAATGAACATAGGCGACTTGCCCAGTATGGACCTATCCACATAGCCAATAGGCCTATGGGCCTATCCAGACCTCCGTGAACCTTTCGAAAAATTTCACCGCTTAGCTTCGGGACCCCGCCCATCGTGTTCTACGTGGCGAGACGCGAAAAACAAGATCCCACAACCCATATAGCAATGTCCAGGAGTAAATTTTCCAGTATAGACCTATCCACTGAGCAAGTATGGGCCAAAATACAGACCTACCCGGTACCGGGATTTTTCGAAAAATTTCACCGCTTAGCTCCGGAACCATTCCCATCGTGTTTTACGTGGTGAGACGAAGAAAACAAGACCCCACAACCCACAGTAAAATCCACAAACAATGACCACCCTCATACTCCATACAGTCATTTTCCCCTATAGATGCAAATGTTCGAATCGTTCTCCTATTGTTGAGGTAAAGTCCGTGTTCCGCATTTTATATTTTCGGAGACAAGTCCTCTTTTTACGTACACCCACCCATGACTTGATAGGCAGGCCCGATAAGCCGGAGACCGATATTAACCTTTTTGGACCTTGTTGATAGGAGTTTTCCCCTATTTTAGGGGTAAAGTCCGTGTTCCGCTTTTCATATTTTTGGGGCAAATCCTCAATTTGCATGCATCCACCCATGACTTGATCACCCTGGACGAGCGCTCCACTTTGACACCTCACTCGACCCAATCGGTTGTCTAGGGACTCCTCTCGTCCCCAAAATGTCCCGAAGATTGGCGAAGATTGCCGGAGAATTTCCCCCGGCTCCCACGTATTTGGGACTACATTCTGTCCGCCGAGGCTTCTTCCCCGCAACCGCATCACCGCCAGACCGCATCGCCGAGGAGGAATACATGCCTCAAAGGCCACGTGACCGGAAGTCCCGGAACTATAGTGACCTTGACCTCTTGATCACGTGATCTCACCGTGACCTCCCCAAAAATGACGAAAGGTCAAGTTGATTGTATCCGTCCTTTACATATTACTTATGTCTTCACGTTCTGCACATTTAGGCGCAGCCTCTATACACAATTAGGCGCATTTCCACAGTTAGACGCAAATTTTCTACACGATTAGGCGCAACGCATAATTAGGCGCAAAATGATTTCCACGATTAGGCGCAGTTCCACAATTAGGAGCATATTTCTCACACGAATAGGCGCATTTCCACAATTAGGAGCAAATCTCCTACACGATTAGGCGCAGTTCCACAATTAGGAGCAATTTTTCTACACGATTAGGCGCAACGCAAAATTAGGCGCAAGATCGTTCAAATGATTAGGAGCAGTTACATGATTAGACGCAACCTCCTTACACGATTAGGCGCATTTACACAAATAGGCGCAAATTCCGTACACGATTAGGCGCAGTTCCACAATTAAGCGCAAATTTCGTACACGATTAGGTGGAGTTTCACCATTAACCGCAAATTTCCTACACGATTAGGCGCAACACGTTATTAGGCGCAATTTTGTTACACGATTTGGCGCTGACACGATTAGGCGCAAATACACGATTAGGCCCCCCACAACCCTGGTGTCAATGGGACCGCAGATGCGCTTATGCGCAACCGATATATGCGAGGGTCAGTCAGAGTGTGTCTGAGTGAGTGAGTGAGTGAGTGAGTGAGTGGGTGAGTGACTGAGTGAGTGCGCCTCCACTCAAAGTTTCTCAAATTTGGCGATACATATCGCATGCTGATAGCAAAATACGAACGTAGCGTGCAAGATCTATGGCGCTACGTTTCGTAACTTGTGTCTAATTCTGCTTAACCCGGGGCTGGGGGCCGTATGAACCCATGTACTTCAAGATCCTCATGGTACTCATATGAACAGTCACAATCAAAGCGTGACTGAGATACATCATTCTTTAGATGACGACCTTACAACGAATATTATGGATTAAGAATACTGATCAGCGATACGGATTTGATATTTTTGGAACATCATGATGTCTTGCCGGCATCATTGAAAACTGTTGACCGCTTCTCTCTTGCAGGAAACAAGCCTATGTTTATGTATACTATGATTGTCTTTTTGAATTTGGTGCTAATACTGTTATATGGAATATGGAATAGGTCTTTGGATTATGGACGCGGATATTCTCTAATGGACGACGGCTGGATTATGAATGACGGACTAGACGCTTGTAATTGAGGCATGCCCAACGTCCGTGAGGCGTTCCCAACGCCTGTCTTAACGCATTGACGCACTAACGATGGTGAGTGAGTGAGTGAGTGAGTGAGTGAGTGAGTGAGTGAGTGAGTGAGAGTGAGTGAGTGAGTGAGTGAGTGAGTGAGTGAGTGAGTGAGGGTGAGTGAGTGAGTGGTCATATAAGATCGTTTGTACAGCATTAGCCTCAGTGACCCCGTGAAGTGACTCCGACAAAGTTCACGAAAGACCCTGAAAAGTTCTTAAAAGTCCCCAAAAGTTCATGGAAAGTTCTTAAAAGTCCACGAAAGCCCGTGAAAAGTCCCCAAAAGGCCATGAAAAGTTCTTAAAAGTCCCCAAAACTTCATGAAAAGTTCTTAAAAGTTCCCAAAGTTCATGAAAAGTTCTTAAAAGTCCACGAAAGTCCAAGAAAAGTCCCTCACTCACTCACTCACTCACTCACGCACTCACGCAATCACTCACGTACTCACTCACTCACACACTCACTCACTCACTGATTATCTCTCCTGATTTGCATAGGAAGTTACCCTTGACCTCTGCGTATGCGCACAATACCGGATGTCGGACTTCTTATACCCGCATTCCAGTCATCGTCATTATAAACCGTTCGTGTTTCAACGACCGCATCTATGACAAATACATTCTCCAAACTGGGCCAACCGGAACTACCTAAAATGTCCTCATTTTCTCGTACGAATCCAGCCCATACAGAGTTATTATCCTGTAAAAAACATACAATTGAGATATTAAAAGTGAGCGATCATTATATCGAACTCGGCTATAATCGAATTTTAGCTAATTTACAACGCCGTTCACTATGTACATCATTATATCGACAAAGTCGTGTGATTAAACATATCAGTATTGTCGGTGAGTAAGTCGTAATAAAATTGTAATACTTACGGACGATTCTTTAGGTTCGATGGTATTTTTCAGTAAATTCGCCATTCCGAAGTAAGATATAAATCGAATACTATTAGAGGTATATATTTCGACAAGCAGTTCTCAAATAATGAGTTATTTCACGGTATACACTTTCAACTCCCACTATACGTTGATCGTTAATTACTCAATCGATATCGTTCTGTAAATATAAGCGGTATAAACATTCAAAACCCAATGTTACCATACACTGATTGAAATAACTCATGAAGGCTATAATTGAAACGCCTCCCTATATTCAAACCGTGCCATCTCTATTTATTCTATCACAGTTGTTACCACTATACAGCTTCATATACTTACACAGGTACATACTAAAATCAATACAATTATGTAACATGACCGCCCCCTATCTGTACATCGAATCAATATTTACCGCGTAATTATTAGTCGAGTGTTACCATACACTAATTGCAATGCCTTTTTGTAAAAATTAATAGGACCTACAATATAGGGCTCATATATGAATGATTAGCGTACAGATTTTGAGAATTTATTGACATGAATCCGTACTATATATATATATATCGAAATAACATCTTTTTGTAAAAGCGATATAAAACCTAAAATATATGCCGTGTTATTTAATCGTTATTAACGATTAACGTATCAATTCGGAAGGTTTATTAATAATATCATATGTAGATCTATACTATATATATATATTTAGGTAAATTATAACGTATATAATTTATTAATATCCAGACACAATAATTTATACAAATAGAAATTGATAATGACGTATGACAGCGCTCGGTGGGTGATGGTGGATTGCGGTGGCTATGTGGATTTGGGTGGCAAGTGGAGGTCTGTGATACTCTTTCTCTACTACTGACATCGCCAACGCTGTGGTATCGTACCGATGTGTACATGATGCTTCACAATCGGGGAGTATTGGTATTTACAAAGAAACAGAATAGTGCCATCGTAGAAAAATATCTAAAACATTTTGCCATCCTGCATCAGCATCCATCTACCATCAACCGATAACACCACCATCCAAGTCTGACAATTAGTAAGTTCGCCAACATAGGTATATCACTTGCTAGTGTTTACTGCTGTATTTCCGTAATATTATAAACTTATATTTGATTCTGTCATTCCGCTCTTCAGTAGGGTTTATCTCTTCCACAGCACAAAATTTGCCTGTGCCAAAATGGCGGTTGTGTGTTACGTGTTTCCGAAGAGATTTGCCAACATGAATGTCCTGGATCCAAAATAGAGACATGTGGTAACAGAACATCTGGCTATTATAGTATGTACAATTCCACTGGTAAGTGTTTCAGCTACTCTCTCTCTCGATAGATATTTATTATGAGAAAGGACTTTTTTGTCTGTTACATACATGGTATAAGGATAGGAAAATAACTGGAACGTAACACCTTTTGAAACTAACTGGTATAAGGACTATCTTTCCAAGTGCTCGAAGATTTCAGTCCAATTTCAACAAAAGAATCCACTAATCGGGCAATTTGTCCATGAAATCTGTAACCATTTATGCATTTCCTCAATTCCAGTTTGAGGGGCAACGCAAAACTATCATCCTTATATCTTGAAGGCTCTTATAAATGTGGACGTAGACATTTCTCTGAGTCTTCGGGAAAAATAGGAACAATTTTGAAATTTCAGACCAGAGAATCCCTGACTGGGCCGCGGATCACCCATTTTACCCCACCATAGTCACCAAGCCTGGACTGTCTTGTGGCTCGATCCAAGTTGTGGTAACTGAGATAGGAAGGAAACAAGTTAAACTGGTTGACCAGTACTGCCATTCAGCCTTCAAAGCCTTGTGCCAGATTGGTAAGTGACGTAACGTGTACAATGCAATGCCGCGGCGTGTGCTGTGTTGTGTGAATAAGGTATTTGGATTATGGATGCGGACAGTTGTTTGAATGAGAGCTACCTACTGAATGTCCGACCTGATGATTGCATTTGATACTAATTAATTTGTACATGGCTCAGATCCAGCATCCAATAGACTTTCACTGAACAAAGAATGCCCATGCCCACAATCAAAAGCCCGAAATGAAGTATTCCCATGGACGGATAAATGAAAGTGGCCCTCTAATGAACGCTGCTATTACATGAATGCAAGCAACCTTGCTCAAGACAACGCCCCATCTCATAGATCAGTTCTAGCATTTCGAATGACACGAGCACGTAGCATGACATTAATTTTATCATCAACGAAAGGCTTTGTCGTGTCTTTGTGCTCCTAATGAAGGACAATTCCTGGTACTGGTACTGACCAAACTCAACCCCATCTATGAAAGGAACTGAACATGGGTGATTGTGTGAGCGAACAATGAGCTCAAGGCTGGAGACGCTCTGTTGTACAAGCGTGCTATCAGTCGAGTACTTCAGGTCAAATATTTGCACATTGGGAAATGTCGCTTTGTTATTCTGATAGTTGTGCTCAAAGCTAAACAAGCAATGAATATAATTCAACAAATACATGGCGACTTCATTCATCGTAGAAGCGGTCAACAATCTGTAATGAATCCGATATAACACAGACAAGCCCATATACAAGTAGTCGTTTTCGTATATGTCTCAGTCACGCTTTGATTATGACTGTTCATGTGAACATAAAGAAGACCGTACAGTGTATGACGTGCAGTTAATCGGCGTTGGACGCGAGCTATGAAACGCATCTTTCGTCTTTTCCATTAATGTGAAATATTTATCAACATATAGAAAAAGGTTATGTCTGTCCTTCCTCGGTGTTAATATCAACAAGACATACCTTCACAAAACTGATGAGCGACGGAGTTTAAATGGGGAATGTACAAAGTGCTTAATCTGCATAATATGTATTCTTTGAAGTATCTAATTTCGCATGAATAATTGGCAGAGCAGAATTTGCAGGTGTAATGGGTGTAATTTTGTATTTACCATCCGGTGTGTTTCTTCTTCAACGGAGGAGGAGCTCTCAATGTCAACGTGTATCACTGTCAATAATGATGGTAAGAATGAGACCGCCCAGCCTCGAACACGAGGAGCGAGGAGTGAACCTGTATCACTGTCAATAATGATGGTAAGAATGAGGCCGCCCAATCTCGAACACGAGGAGCGAGGAGCTCTCAGTGTCAGTGTGTGTCACTCTCAATAATGTTGATGAGAATGAGGCTGCCCAATGTCGAACACGAGGAGCGAGGAGCTCTCAGTGTCAATGTGTTCCACTCTCAATAATGATGGTGAGAATGAGGCCGTCCAATATCGAACACGAGGAGCGAGGAGCTCTCAGTGTCAATGTGTGTCACTCTCAATAATGATGATGAGAATGAGGCCGCCCAATCTCGAACACGAGGAGCGAGGAGCTCTCAGTGTCAATGTGTGTCACTTTCAATAATGATGATGAGAATGAGGCCGCCCAATATCGAACACGAGGAGCGAGGAGCTCTCAATGTCAGTGTGTGTCACTCTCAATAATGATGGTGAGAATGAGGCCCTCCAATCTCGAATACGAGGAGCGAGGAGCTCTCAGTGTCAGTGTGTGTCACTCTCAATAATGATGATGAGAATGAGGCCGCCCAATCTCGAACACGAGGAGCGAGGAGCTCTCAGTGTCAATGTGTGTCACTCTCAATAATGATGATGAGAATGAGGCCGCCCGATCTCGAACAGGAGGAGCGAGGAGCTCTCAGTGTCAATGTGTGTCACTCTCAATAACGATGGTGAGAATGAGGCCGTCCAATCTCGAACACGAGGAGCGAGGAGCTCTCAGTGTCAATGTGTGTCACACTCAATAATGATGATGAGAATGAGGCCTCCTAATCTCGAACACGAGGAGCGAGGAGCTCTCAGTGTCAATGTGTGTCACTCCCAATTATAATGGTAAGAATGAGGCCGCCCAGCCTCGAACACGAGGAGCGAGGGGCTCTCAGTGTCAATGTGTATCACACTCAATAATGATGGTAAGAATGAGGCCGCCCAACCTCGAACACGAGGAGCGAGGAGCTCTCAGTGTCAACGTGTATCAGTGTCAATAATGATGGTAAGAATGAGGCCGCCCAATCTCGAACAGGAGGGCGAGGAGCTCTCAATGTCAACGTGTTGCCATGACTAAATGATGGTAAGAATGAGGCCGCCAAATCTCAAACACGAGGAGTGAGTAGCTCTCAGTGTCAATGTGTGTCACTGTCAATAATGATGGTAAGAATGAGGCCGCCCAGCCTCGAACACGAGGAGCGAGGAGCTCTCAGTGTCAACGTGTATCAGTGTCAATAATGATGGTAAGAATGAGGCCGCCCAATCTCGAACAGGAGGGGCGAGGAGCTCTCAATGTCAACGTGTTTCACTGACTATAATGATGGTAGGAATGAGGCCGCCCAATCTCGAACACGAGGAGCGAGGAGCTCTCAGTGTCAGTGTGTGTCACTCTCAATAATGTTGATGAGAATGAGGCTGCCCAATGTCGAACACGAGGAGCGAGGAGCTCTCAGTGTCAATGTGTTTCACTCTCAATAATGATGGTGAGAATGAGGCCGTCCAATATCGAACACGAGGAGCGAGGAGCTCTCAGTGTCAATGTGTGTCACTCTCAATAATGATGATGAGAATGAGGCCGCCCAATCTCGAACACGAGGAGCGAGGAGCTCTCAGTGTCAATGTGTGTCACTTTCAATAATGATGATGAGAATGAGGCCGCCCAATATCGAACACGAGGAGCGAGGAGCTCTCAATGTCAGTGTGTGTCACTCTCAATAATGATGGTGAGAATGAGGCCCTCCAATCTCGAATACGAGGAGCGAGGAGCTCTCAGTGTCAGTGTGTGTCACTCTCAATAATGATGATGAGAATGAGGCCGCCCAATCTCGAACACGAGGAGCGAGGAGCTCTCAGTGTCAATGTGTGTCACTCTCAATAATGATGATGAGAATGAGGCCGCCCGATCTCGAACAGGAGGAGCGAGGAGCTCTCAGTGTCAATGTGTGTCACTCTCAATAACGATGGTGAGAATGAGGCCGTCCAATCTCGAACACGAGGAGCGAGGAGCTCTCAGTGTCAATGTGTGTCACACTCAATAATGATGATGAGAATGAGGCCTCCTAATCTCGAACACGAGGAGCGAGGAGCTCTCAGTGTCAATGTGTGTCACTCCCAATTATAATGGTAAGAATGAGGCCGCCCAGCCTCGAACACGAGGAGCGAGGAGCTCTCAGTGTCAACGTGTATCAGTGTCAATAATGATGGTAAGAATGAGGCCGCCCAATCTCGAACAGGAGTGGCGAGGAGCTCTGAATGTCAACGTGTATCAGTGTCAATAATGATGGTAAGAATGAGGCCGCCCCATCTCGAACACGAGGAACGAGGAGCTCTCAGTGTCAATGTGTGTCACTGTCAATAATGATGGTAAGAATGAGGCCGCCAAATCTCAAACACGAGGAGCGAGGAGCTCTCAGTGTCAACGTGTATCACTGTCAATAATGATGGTAGGAATGAGGCCGCCCAATCTCGAACACGAGGAGCGAGGAGCTCTCAGTATCAACGTGTATCACACTCAATAATGATGGTAGGAATGAGGCCGCCTAATCTCGAACACGAGGAGCGAGGAGCTCTCAGTATCAACGTGTATCACACTCAATAATGATGGTAGGAATGAGGCCGCCTAATCTCGAACACGAGGAGCGAGGAGCTCTCAGTATCAACGTGTATCACACTCAATAATGATGGTAGGAATGAGGCCGCCCAATCTCGAACACGAGGAGCGAGGGGCTCTCAGTATCAACGTGTATCACACTCAATAATGATGGTAAGAATGAGGCCGCCCAACCTCGAACACAAACTACATATATCGAGGAGACACTGGGTATGGGGAGTTTTGATTAGGAGAAACGGAATTCATTAATTCCATTGATTTAAAATAGTCTGCACATGAAGTTGCATCATTGGTTACGTAAGTCTCCACATTTCATTTGTTACTGTTATATAAGAGGTAACGCAGAGAAAGGCGGAAGAAAAGCTCTCAGAACGGAAGAGTGTCTAGCGAAAGCGAGCGTATACGACTCTGTCGAAAAAGATGTAGTAACCTATGTAAAAGTTTGAAGTCGTCTGTGATGTCCTTCATAGCTAGCGTCTATTGAGGTATTTGTCATAACATATATTGAGGTTATCCAAGTGAGGAGATCATCTATATAGCGTTTGGCGAGTGAGAAATAATGGGATTCGAAATGATTTCTACAACTTTTGCATATATGTTTTGCGTCTTGTGTGCTTTTCCCCTTCCCGAATTTGAAATAGTTTCTATTCACTTCTGACCACCAGCCTGGTAGTCTGCTGTTCCGTACAAATATTCATTCCGTAATGCATGAAATAATTTAAAGACAAATAGACTCAAAAAGAATTGTATCAGCTACCATTTTCTTTCATCCAGAGTCGACCACATTATGCGACAAAAATCTTTCAAGCACACTTTGTCTTCGACTGATCAACCAACCAAACACCTGGTTTGATGCGCGTTTGTCGTGCTTGGCTAAAGGCGGGGAGTTGGCTAAGATACAAAAAGATTCCCTAAATCTCTCAGCTTTTCCGGAGGGCGACCATTACTGGATAGGACTGACACGTCTATACAGCAAATGGCATTCAGGTTAGAATTACTTTGTTTAGGTTCAAGTAAGCACCAACCCTGCTAGTCTATGTGTGAGCTATTTTTCTGGTACATTTTGAATTTGAGCTTCATTAACTTCAACTTGATCCGACGACGACATATGGATGTTAGTGAATTGTTACCGTTCAGACTTATCCAGAGGGAAACAATCTCACTTTGTTTTCCACTCGGTTAATCTGCAAACAATAAGAGTGTGCCTGTTGATCAAGCTGTAATATACAACTCATTGTGGAGGGAATGTAAGATGGTGTATATCATTGGATATTGGATAACCCTGCAAGTGGATATTCTGGCTGTTGTGAAGATCATGTACTGAATTAAGCGATGTTCTTAGATGTAGTATACACTACGTATCTTAGCCCGATCTTTCGAATAGTTTCATGTGAGCATGTTGGAATTCTCGTACACGCACACCACCTGCATTGTGTGATATAACGCCCGATCACCATAACTTTTGTCAGCGTTCTAATTTACACTACCGGCAATCCGCAAAGATGAATCCATAAATATAACTTTGGGTGCACTTTTACTTTCAGGGGAGGATATAATATACCGTAACAATGAGTTCAACTACGGGTGCTTATCGATTCTGTTAACCCACAATTCGCCTCTATGGGGGGTCGATGAGTGCATGGAATCGAAACAATTTATATGCGAGAAACGTGAGTAGTTTTACCATGTCCACAGACCCATAGTTAAAGAACTATATGTGATACAAAATGTGAAAATGTTGGATCTCTCGAATAACGCTTAGTCCTAGGGGATATCATTGGAGACACTTCATTAAGTACCACAGTGATATATGATGATGCTAAAAACATAGAATGGTGTAGGTTGACAAGAAGTTACATTCCCCCACAGATTGATATCACGAGTGCATTGTAACAAAATATATCCCAATGGCCACGAATGATTATCGCATGGAGGTTATGTGGTCTGGTATCTAACCATGCTACCAATGCAGCTGTTCGTGTAGACTCAATGAATGACGTGACCACACGGACGGCTAACGGATTAAGATACCTGAATCGAGGATATGTGATGTTATGATATACCCGTGACCCAGGTTACCTAGCAAATGTGAATAAGGGGAGATATTCATGAGAAACAAATTCTTATTCAGAAATTGTCAGGTCCGGCGCTGTCCGATTCATTGCCATCTTGTTACCATAATCTAGTATTATGGATAATATATAGGAGAGAGCATTTCGACGCTCCGTATCACGTAGTTACTGATCTACAGTCCGTGGTTATAGTTATACATATTATAAGTATATTCATGGATAGGATCCCTCAAGTTAACCATGTCTCTTTGTAGTCAAGTCAGAGTAGTTGATTATCCAAGACATCTTTGCGTGTAATCGTTGGTAATCGGGTATGACGCCTGGGCAATCTGGAATATCTCGCTGTTTTGCCAACATCTCCTAAAACTGTCTACTTACTTTGTTGGGATCTTTTAATGATCTGAAAATTGGTTCTGACTCCCTAATTAGACCCTTTCCAAATAGTTTATTGTACTCAGCTTATATACATTTTGTTTATTTTTAAATAGATTACAACGGTTATATCATTGCCTTTCTCGGTAGGTGAGTCATTTTGAGTGAATGTGGTAGAAAGAGGGATCACCTTAGTACGGGAAATTTCGGCAAATATGCATTTATTGGTAAACGAGCTCCTTCAACCAATCCAACATGGTCAAACATACAAAGCAAACGTTCCGGATACGGTTTTCTTTGGATATGAGAATTTAGCTGGACATTTTTATCTCAACTGACTCCAATCACTATAACATTTGCAATCCAATCTCTGTATAAACGGGTTAGTTAATTAATTGAAATCTGTAAGCCCCGTTACTTCTCTATCGCAGTTTTAGTGTGTGCATCCTCACATCAAGCATCGGCCCATGAGGCTATGCTGTTATCCGCGGTATGTATGTCTTGTATATCGAAAATAGTTCATCACCGTCGTATGTATGTGTTGTCTTTCGACAACAATATATCAGCAAGCTGTAACATATAAGACATGTAAATATATATATACTCAGATCATTCTTTCCGCGTGGGTGCTGCTATATGAGCAACCGAATTCTGACCAGTTCATGGGTCGTTTGTATTTTAAATGTTGAAGTTGGTATATCCAGATATGTATTGATGACGCATAAAATTGACCGTTTGAAGTAATCCGATTCTGTCTGACAACTTGAAAACTGCCTCCAGCTGCGATATTTGTATCCTTTTATACCTCATTTTGCTGATGTTAATCCCCATTTTCGGATTTTGACCTGCCAGTTCGGTGTGTCCTGCCAGGCACACATGCCTGAGGCCTTGCTCCTTGTTTTCCCCAAAAATTTTGGTCGTGAGTTTTTACGCAAGAACACAATTCCCTCGCCTATCGGTCCCCCCTTCTATTGTTCTCGATTTAGATTCACACATATTCTCATTCTACGTTGATCGAGTTTGGTGTTATAATGAAGCTTACGAAATGTCTTTCTTAGTCGGAACTGTGTGAACTTGTCCCCATATGTGTTTGGAATGCCCTGCCATACGATATTATCATCCTATTGGCAGCCAAGGTCTTGAAAGGTTGTACCTAAGCATGGGGCGCTGTTATATGGTTGTGATAATCTCTGAGGATAACAAGGGATATTGAAATGATGTTTTGTGTATTTTCAGAACAACGGAATGTGAAATCTCCAACAACAGAAATCGTAAAAACTACTTTAACAAACCCATCTTCAGCTAATGAAACTATTCGACTACTCCATGTGAAGGGTATGTTTGGTAAGAAGTTGGCTTCATGGGATTTAAAAAAATGAGAAAAAAAAACATCATAAGCTAAATACTTAAGATTAATAGCAGTGCAGATAAACCATACCACCTCGAAATTCAAAAGTGGTGAAAGTGAGTTTCGAATCAGATGTGCTGAGTAAACACGTCTATTGTATGTTTCACACCATTAAATTCACGTCTCATATTGTGATATATCGGTACTACTGCGATTCCTATCAAAATAGACCCTTGTTAGCATCTGCTTTCCAATTATTTGTGGTGTTCAGATGAACTGACACACTTTAGATGTGACTGATATGCATTACAGATGTTAACGGTGATTTCGCATCAGTTCGAGTCACGCTATTTTACGATCTCAAACATACTTTTATTATAACAGTTTGTATGCAACAATAAGCAGAGTAATACATTGTCAATTCTGATTTTCCAGGCTTCTTAAATATAACGACCGAAACGACTGAGAAGATAAAAACTACCTTATCCATTCGTCGGCATAATATAAAGGGTAGGTTTGAGAATATATAAATTTTTTTGTTTTGATTTATTTGATTGAGGCTGTGCACATAAAGTGTAGTTGGATTTTTCCAAAACTTGAGATTTGTGCAGGGACGGCGGAACATGTGGTCCCTCCCCCCATATTTTCAGCAAAACACAACGACAAAAAAGGGCAGCGACAGATACAAAAAACGATAGAGTAAAGCGAAAACCCTATATCTGTATTGAGTGCATATCTTACTTTCCAGTAAGCATGAGGGGCATCCTAGCTTGCTCATTCCATCATCCCAATTAAGTCATGGTACGTCTATCGAAACCGAGCCATAACGGATAGCTTGCACAACGCAACGAATATCAGCCACTTCAATCAGAAATATTCGTGAACTTATGAACTCTCCGAACATGCCCATATTTGAATGAATTGAGCGCCAGGCAATGTCTCCATCTGGTTGTTTTGAAGTCAGATGTTTACAGGTTATCCGAGAATTTGTTTATGTAAAGATACGCCCTCATGTTGTTTCCTCTCGGACTTCAAAGGTTCATCGGTTGATATTTTAAATGGGCAGTTCCAGTAATAACTGTACAGCCCTAATCTGACTACAGGGCCTAGTACGGAGATAGTAGTATACAGAACTGCTTTATGGAGCATCATAAATTGACCTGTGTTCGGCTGCCCAACAAGTAGAAAACATCTGTGTTGGTTAATTGATCAAAGCTTAATGAACCTTTCGGTAAAAATGATATATATTTAATATTTAAATTATTTCTACTTCCGAACATCCTCATTTTCTTGACGGGGAATATTAAAGGGAAAATGTTGTGAGAAACAGCAAAACAGGCAAAAGATATATAGTTTACACACGCGAAGATTTCTTGTTTTATTACTCGGAAATACGCTAGTACGTTTCTCCGGCCATCTAAGACCCCTGGAGCTTCGGGGCCTGGGCGGCCCCTGGACCCTCGCCTATTTGCTCTGTGATAGTTATCAGCAATACACATAATGATTAAATAGATTTGATGTGCATTTTTTCAGATTCAAAGAATATGGTGGCCCAGACAACCCAAAACATAGTTGGTACATGTATGCCATCTGCTACTGACTTTCGTAATGCAATAGGTATGTAACAGCCTTAAATTAGTTCTCAGAAATTGGAATTTTCGTAAATCCGTTATTTCACAATCAATTATGGAGCCTGAATTTGGATATCATTTGGTATTTGGTTGGATTGATCATATTTTTTGTCTCCTTGTAGCACTGGTATTGACGGTTGCAGCCGTGCTATGTGTTATTAGCACTATAGGCATCGTTTGTTGTTTAAGGTAAGTTATTCGTTACACATTGAGAAAATTACCACCGAGATATAAAAATGGAACCCCTATGACAAACCGTTTCAGTAATTGATAGATTATTTCACATAGGTGGAACAGTTACATTAAATTATTTTTATAAGCTCCCACTCCCCCTCCCTATTCCTATCGCTTCCCTCATATCTGGAGAGCCCATTTGCCCAGGCTGTAGGGATTTGGCAAGATTCTAGACAGCTTCCAATGGTTTCTGGTGAAAAAAGTTCACTGCATGATCTTCTGTAGTAATTATTCTTTGTTTTTTTTCGTTATCCGAATTTTGAGCCATTTATGTTGTTTTTTTTACTACCGACTATAGACAAAAAGGTGGTACGGGGATCAATATGCACCCCTTCCACCAAGACTCCTGCCCCCTCTGCTATCTATTATTGGACCTCTCCTCACTTGAAATCTGTAAACGAATACCACTCTAACCGTTTGGTGTTGCTCTTTACACAGAAGGATTGAAGTCCGTTGCCCACCAATCACGCTTAGCTGGTTTTCAAAGTATTACCTGGGTAATAGCGACTGCGTAGGGAGAGGACTATAGGGTCCAGACCACTATTAAAATTTACATTGACGACAATGTTAAAAGCTGCTAACGTAATTGCATCTCCCCGATTGATTAATTAAGTCTAGACTCCCATATTTCGGCAAGACGTAACTTTATTCAAGTGCTACAACCGGACAGGCTTCTTGACGGGGGTCGCCCATCGAAATTTTGAGTTATGCGCGCTCGTACAAATTACGTCACAATTTTGGCTTTTTTCTCTGCTTTCAGAAAGCGGTGCACAGGCACCCAAATAGTCCCTCTCAGCAACTCTTTATTAGGCCTTGAGTTAAAATCAAACTCACAGTGGAACCAAACACATATCATACTCCAATCACCCACCACTGGCCTTCAATTATTCCTCGCAACAGAGACTAGAAAAAATATTGAAAACAATTCACTTCTCTGGCAGAGGTTGCCTAAAGGGGGTTAACGGATCGGCACTATTTTTAATAGTGGGCTGGTACCTATAGACATGGCCACATCTTCATCCACTTGAGAGCTGCATGCGTTCGTCTGTGAGCAACTCAGAGACATCCCCATTGAAAGTTTCATGAAAGCGGTTTCTTTAATATATATATTTTCTGATTCGAGTCCATCATTTGGCATTAGAACCCCTTTCATCCCTCAGCCCATAGGACTGCGGGGTGTTGTAATCGGCATGTATGACTGAACGTCCGGGCGTCCGTCCGTCAACAATTTCTTGTCCGGTCCATATTACAGTTAATATTTTAATTTGAAACTTACAGGAAAGATGCTTTGTACTTTGTTGATGTCCACTTTCAAGTTTCCTACCCATTTCGATGATTTTTCGCGGAGTTATGGTACCTTATCCCATCAGTCAACAATTCTCGCTCGATCCATATCACGGCTACTATTTGATGGACTTCGAAACGTACATGGAAGATGCTCAGTACCTTGCGGATGAAAATTGCTAGGTTGTTTTATCCGGTTTGATGAACTTCCACAGCGATATGGCCCTTTATCCTGCAAATCAACAATTTCTTGCCCGGTCCATTTCTGTGTTAAAATTGATGAACAACTTTCAAACTTACATGGAATATGCTATTGCATGCTAGTGCAGTGTCAGGTATTTTACGCGTTTCAATGATTTTTCACAGAGTTATGACCCTTTCGACAGGTCCATATCTCCATTACTATGTGACGGACAACTTTTTAACTTGCATGGAAAATGCTTAGTATCTCTCAGATGTGTACTGACTCGTGTCGATGACTATCCACGTAGTTACATCCCTTTATCCCAAATGGTGTTACTGAATGGTATTCTTCTATTATACGATTGTTTCTTCTGAGGGTCGAAAGCACTTGGGAATCAGGGTGTCTTCACCTGTAAATTATATTTGTGTGAATTGTCAGTTTGCTGTGATTTGTTAATTTCAATATATTGACTCTTTCTCTGTACAGAGAGATTGGTACATGTAATTTGATCATTAATTTATTACTCCATTCTTTCTTTCCAGATGGAGAGAGAGACGCCTCAACGAGAGAACTTTGCACCCCGGGCATTATTCACTTGTCAATAAAGGCAATTTAAATAATAATATTAAGATATTAGCGGGCCATGACAGATTATAACACACACTTTTTACATTGAGTATATACTGGTGTCCTGTGAATACAGTCTCGTTGATGGACGTCAAATTTATGGATATATTTTCACATTTTCTCAATCTTCGCAGTTCTGAGAGATGTAGGATATTAATGTCTAGGTCGGTATTCTAAATAACAGGTTATGGTTTTGTAAAATTTATTTAACTCAGCGTTAATAATTTGATCGTTGACACAATAAAAGTATGATGGAGCAAGATGTTACGTTTATGAATGAAGCGAATGCATTACCAGCGTTATGTCTATTGGGGGATGAACATGGTGTATATTGTTTACAGAACTTTAGTGGAGAATCTACTCGCAATGTAATTGGAATAGTGGACCATTTCAGGTGGATTATCAGTATTCTGTGCAAATACCCGGGACGTCAGTCCGAATGAAACACGATTTTTCAGAAAACAGGTAGACGTACGTATACGTACATGATGACAATTCCTCAAAGCACATCACCAGATGTTTGTCTGGCATAAGTTAAGTACTCGAACCTCCTTAATTAGCATTGAGAGGTGTGATTTTAGTCCAGTTTTATCTCGTCTTAATCTATGATGAAGCGGTCGTCACGTTTACTATCTAACTGGGATCCACAAGCCCGTGTTTCCCCCCTATCTAGAATCATATGTAGCCTTCGGCCACGGTTTTCTTCATTCCATTCCTTTTTATACGCCCTCCCCAGAAGCAGGAAGTATTACTCTCTAAACAAAAGTTGAGTGAAATTTCACTCAAGTAAGAGTGGAAATTGATCCCACTCAATACTTGAGTGAGATTTTCACTCAACTTGAGTTACTTTTCACTCGACTTGAGTTAAATTCACTCAACTTGAGTGAAATTCACTCAAGCATAAGAGTGGAAATTGATCCCACTCAAGTTGAGTGAACTTGAGCGGTTTTAACTCAAGTTGAGTGAAAGGTAACTCAAGTTTGAGTGAACAGGTACATTTCACTCAAACTTGAGTGGAACAGTTCACTGAAGTTTCTTTAGAGAGTATGTGATAGCGGAATCCGTCCGTCTGTCCGTCACCTCGGTCTATATCTGGGACAGTTCCACAGTTGCATTTTTTGTGAGTGGATATACTAGGTGGAGGCGATATGTCGCGTACCAAATTTGAGGTCGAGGTCGGAGTACACTGTGACCCCAAAATCAGAAAAGCATTAACAATCACTTTATTTGTCAGTTGAAACTTTACGGGGAGACGATATGTTGCGTATCAAAACGTAGGTGAGGGTCAAAAGTCAAGGCCACTGTGCCCCAAAATCAGGAAATTGTTAAAGATCGTGATTTTTTGTGTTCATAGATACATTAAGGGGAGACGATGTGTAGGTACGGTTTGTAGCGTTGGACACACCGATTCTCGTCAGATCACCGAAGTTAAGCAACGTTAAACTCGGTCAATACTTGGATGGGTGACCTGGTGCTATACTGGCTGGGCTGATCAGTGTCCAGAGTAATAGGAACTGTGAGCACTCTCGTGTTCTGGCACATGTAGGCACCGTCGTGATATGACTGAAACAAGGTTGAAAACGACGTTAAACCCTACTACTCACTCACTCACTCGTGTACCAAAATTTAGGTCAAGGTCTAAGGTCAAGATCATTATGACCCCAAAATCAGGATTTTTTTGTGTTACGGGACACAAAAGGAGACACATGTCTTGTGCGGGCTTACATTGAATACAATTTTGGCTCTTGTTCCATTTGCTATCACTTTTGCTTTTGGTGATAGTATTCAGTTCCTTGGTTCCTAATCCTGAGGTAAAGTCAGGTGTAGTGTTGGTGAGGCTGTCTTTGGCTTATCAGCGGCCTTATTTCCTCTGATAATTCTGTGTACCGGTGTGATGGATAAGGATGTCCTGATGATTATAGCCTGTCCATTTTAATTAGTCGTCTACTTTGGAGCTTCTCTAAAATATGTAGTAAACTCTGCATAAATTTTCTTTTTTGCACTGTGTAGAACAAACTAAACTCTACAAAATGACTGCCATTATTCCATGATATCGATAATATATCACGCTTGAAATAACTTTGTAATTATCTCCATATAAAACTCCAGTACAGTTATTTCATGTACCTGGGCTCAATCACATAGGGAGACGTCATAATGCATTCGTGTTTACTAGCACAAAGGTCAACAATGCCCTGTACGGTCCTAGAGGTGTGTGCGGTTTATCACTCGGCAATTTCACTGGGCATGGGATATAATCGACTCTTCCACGGACCGCCTGTTATTACTATATACGGCATCAATGACATTTGTGACAGTAGACATGAATACATTATGACGTCACGTCGCTGAAGTTATTTCCTTATTACTTATTCCCGTTTCGATATTCTAAATCGCGCTATGTGAAAGTGGTAACCTTCATGAAAATCGATGCATTTCGACAAGCATTATGTCTTTCATAACACGAATGAAACAATGTTTTCTCCAATAAATTTTCTTTGCTGTGAATATAAATTTGAGAAGAATACTTCAAAATGTATGCTATTAAGCACATTTCTAAAGGGTCGTAGTAAAATCTGTGTACATTTCATAATATTTTGCTAGCCACTTTTGGAGTGGTCTAGATATCTTCCTAATACATTTATCTATCTTTCTGACCCATTTGTGGGTGTTTAAATTGGAGCTGCCATACCCTCCCAGACAGCGCTAAATGGGTATTATCTGGATATTTTTAGCATTTACACCGACTCTATTTGTTTCTCCCAATCACACAGAAATCGAATTTGTGCCACTTTTAGACTGGTCTACATATCTTCCTAATACATTTATCTATCTTTCGGACTAATTTTTGGGTGTTTAAGTTGGAGCTGCCATACCCTCCGAGACAGCGCTAAATGGGTATTATCTGGATATTTTTATAACTTACACCGACTCTATTTGTTCCTCCCAATCACGTAGACCCGTCGAAATTGTGCCACTTTTAGAGTGATCTACATATCTTCCTAATACATTTGTCTATCTTTCTGACTCATTTGGGGGTGTTTAAATTGGAGCTGCCATACCCTCCGAGACAGCGCAACATGGGTATTATCTCGATATCGTCAATTTACACTATCTGTATTTGTTTCTCCCAATCACCCAGAAATCGAATTTGTGCCACTTTTAGAGTCGTCTACATATCTTCCTAATACATTTGTCTTTATGGATAATAACAATACTACTGAGGCTGACGTTCCACAATCGAATCTTGTAACACATCTCCCGTTTTTCAATGAAGAAATACCAGGGCAAATTAGCCGTTCATATCTGCTCCTAAATCCAACACAAACTTTGACTTCATAGATAATCTTTGCTTTAATCCCATTCAGTTAAATGATATCGACCACTGTAACGCCCCAACAGACGATAACGATTTCGAAATTGCGCATTGGCAAAATATTAATATTCATCAGTCAAAGTATTTTTCTGAAACGACCTTTCTCGATGAAATTAACAGTTCACCCTCTATTACTAATAACAACACACTGTCCTTTTTACATATGAATGCACGAAGTCTGAACAAGCATTTTTCCGAAATTACAGGCTTTGTCCATAACTTAAAGCATCAATTTTCCGTCTTAGGATTTTCAGAAAGTTGGCTGAATCCTACAATTGAAGATTTATTTGATTTGCCTGGCTACAAACCCTATGCGTCATCAAGAAAGAAAAGAAGGGGAGGTGGGTTAATTTTCTATGTT
>JAVTVY010009340.1:0-47281 GCA_036873755.1 Hanleya hanleyi | reverse complement strand
TCACATGACTTCACAGAATAGTCTTCTGGTAAACCTATTCTAAAGCACATACCAAGAATCTAATGATTCGTGATATGTGTTGTATCTCAGGTACGCTTTTATTGTACCTGTTCATGTGGCAACTTGGATGATATGACCACACGGCCCCTAGCACCGGCATAAGCGGTATTAGATACAAATATAGAGAGCCATGATGGAAATGCTCTGACAACTCGTATACTGGTAATTGGTGAGCTGTTTCGCTGTGACAACTCGTACATTGGAAATTGGTGAGCTGTACCGTCGTCAGATGTAAATGACGGCATTTAACACAAAAGACTAGTCTGTAAGGCCCGATGTCGATCCAGCATCAACTTCCCACAAATGCCAACATATATCAAAGACCAAAAGGCCTGTACAGGGGGCGGGCCTCGGGGACGAAACGTCCACCAGCAGAATCTCGCCATATACAGGAATAAATTACAACACATATAAGGGAAGTGGGAAGAGGTGCCGACATACTGACTGCGTCACATGACTTCACAGAATAGTCTTCCGGTTAACCTATTCTAAAGCACATATCAAGAATCTAACGATTCGTGATATGTGTTGTATCTCAGGTACGCTTTTATTGTACCTGTTCATGTGGCAACTTGGATGATATGACCACACGGCCCCTAGCACCGGCATAAGCGGTATTAGATACAAATATAGAGAGCTATGATGGAAATGCTCTGACAACTCGTACATTGGTAATTGGTGAGCTGTTTCGCTGTGACAACTCGTACACTGGGATTGGTGAGCCGTTTCGTCGTCAGATGAAAATGACGGCATTTAACTCAAAAGACTAGTCTGTAAGGCCCGATGTCGACCCAGCATCAACTTCCCACAAATGCCAACATATATCAAAGACCAAAAGGTCTGTACAGGGGGCGGGCCTCGGGGACGAAACGTCCACCAGCAGAATCTCGCCATATACAGGTAAAAATTACAACACATATAAGGGAAGTGGGAAGAGGTGCCGACATACTGGCAGAGCCAGTGTTGTATCTCAGGTACGCTTTTATTGTACCTGTTCATGTGGCAACTTGGATGATATGACCACACGGCCCCTAGCACCGGCATAAGCGGTATTAGATACAAATATAGAGAGCTATGATGGAAATGCTCTGACAACTCGTACATTGGTAATTGGTGAGCTGTTTCGCTGTGACAACTCGTACACTGGGGATTGGTGAGCCGTTTCGTCGTCAGATGAAAATGACGGCATTTAACTCAAAAGACTAGTCTGTAAGGCCCGATGTCGACCCAGCATCAACTTCCCACAAATGCCAACATATATCAAAGACCAAAAGGTCTATACGGGGGGCGGGCCTCGGGGACGAAACGCCCACCAGCAGAATCTCGCCATATACAGGTAAAAATTACAACACATATAAGGGAAGTGGGAAGAGGTGCCGACATACTGGCAGAGCCACATGACTTCACAGTATAGTCTTCCGGTTAACGTATTCTAAAGCACATACCAAAAATCTAACGATTCGTGATATGTGTTGTATCTCAGGTACGCTTTTATTGTACCTGTTCATGTGGCGCAACTTGGATGATATGACCACACGGCCCCTAGCACCGGCATAAGCGGTATTAGATACAAATATAGAGAGCTATGATGGAAATGCTCTGACAACTCGTATATTGGTAATTGGTGAGCTGTTTTCCTGTGACAACTCGTACACTTGGGATTGGTGAGCTGTATCGTCGTCAGATGAAAATGACGGCATTTAACACAAAAGGCTAGTCGGTAAGGCCCGATGTCGACCCAGCATCAACTTTCCACAAATGCCAACATATATCAAAGACCAAAAGGTCTGTACAGGGGGCGGGCCTCGGGGACGAAACGTCCACCAGCAGAATCTCGCCATATACAGGTAAAAATTACAACACATATAAGGGAAGTGGGAAGGGGTGCCGACACACTGACAAAGCCACATGACTTCACAGTATAGTCTTCCGGTTAACGTATTCTAAAGCACATACCAAGAATCTAACGATTCGTGATATATGTTGTATCTCAGGTACGCTTTTATTGTACCTGTTCATGTGGCAACTTGGGTGATATGACCACACGGCCCCTAGCACCGGCATAAGCGGTATTAGATACAAATCTAGAGAGCTATGATGGAAATGCTCTGACAACTCGTATACTGGTAATTGGTGAGCTGTTTCGCTGTGACAACTCGTACATTGGAGATTGGCGAGCTGTTTCGTCGTCAGATGTAAATGACGGCATTTAACACAAAAGACTAGTCTGTAAGGCCCGATGTCGACCCAACATCAACTTCCCACAAATGCCAACATATATCAAAGACCAAAAGGTCTGTACAGGGGGCGGGCCTCGGGGACGAAACGTCCACCAGCAGAATCTCGCCATATACAGGTAATATACTACAATAAAATCAAACTCCAAAAATTATCAAATAAAGTATTTACCAGGCTATAACGTCACTATCACGTCATCAAATGATTACATGGGATGCGGTTGGCTGGTTTCGACAGACGAGGAAGAGTGTAAACAGATATGAATATAAACATATCCAAGGAATCATACCCCTCCAATTCGAAAGTCTGAATAGTGAGCTGATACATTTCAGAAGGTGTGCTACAACTAAACTCATGATCTGCGCCTGTTGTTGAATACGGGTAGCAAATACGTCATCAAGGTCGGATATGTCTAGTGTTAGCGGCAGAATTGGAATGGACAAAAAAATAGACAATAATGTCGCACCAATACCCTAAGACATCAACAGAAGAGTCTAAATGAGAAATTTACGCCGTACGACGTCTGGCATTGTAGGTTAATTTCTTTGGGTATTCTTGCATTTACAAGGTTACCACATGTTGAGGCGTTTACTCCATCAGACGTCCACGATGCTCATCCATTAACACCAGATGAGCTGTCCGCAATAAAGACTATGTCCGAGAATCAACCGTATTCTCGGGTCTGAATGTTAGTTCCCGAGAGATGCTTTCCTATAAAGTCGTATTGTTTGCTTTTTAGCTCAGTCCACCTTCCAATATTTAGCCGTCGTCCACTAAAGAATTTCCGCGCCCATAATTCAAAGACCTGATTCATATAGCAGCATTAGCATCAACTTCTAGAAATAAAACGGTCATAGAATATAGTTTTCTGCAAGAGAGAAGCGGTCAACAGTTTCAATAATGGCGGCAAGACATGTTCTCCCAAAAATATAAAATCCCTGTCGGTGATCAGTATTTTTAATCTGTATGATTCGCATTAGAGTCATTCTCTATAGTAGGATGTATCTCAGTCACGATTTGAATGTGCCTGTTCATATGAATACAATGATGATCTTGAAATATATGGGTTCATAAAGCCTTTAGTCCAGGGTTAAGCGGAGTTAGGCACAAGTTACGAAGTGTGACGCCATAGATCTTGCACGCTACTCTCGTATTTTGCTATCAGCATGCGATATGCATAGCCAACTTGGGAAACAGTGGTTCAAGGAGCTTGGTGATGTATCCCAGTTTGATAAGTGTCTGCAATAATGTTTTGTAACGCTAATTAAAATCGTCATATTTTACACAGAATCTAGCAAATGATGAGATGTGTATGCGCCATATGTAGATCCCACGGGAATATTACTGTCCAGTAAGAGATCTGAATATGATATGTTAGGGCTATCTGCAGTTTCTTTCAATTCTAGAGAAGGTGGATATATATCCTTCACTTCATTTATGTGCGCGATTATCCACAGCTAAAGAATCGTCTATATAGCGTTTGGTAAATGAGAAGGAACGGGCCTTGAAATGATCGGTTTTTTGAAAACGTCTGCATTTAGTCGTATTCATACAGAGCATATATAGATCAGCCAACAGGGGTGCACAATTTGTACCCTTTGGAATATCTATATACTGTTAATATATTGTTGCCAAATGTCACATAGATATTATCAATGAGAAATTCAAGCAACTCTTCAAACAAAGAATATCCCATGAATGATATCCTTTGTACGTAGTAAAGCTTAAAAATGCTTTCTGATTTCTGGCATTAATACATCGGCGATCAGTTTTCTTGAATACCGGCACTATTAATGAACTAAGACAGTCAATAACGTCCTGAAGAGAGATTGTAGTGTAGAAACTCGAGAGAGTCACGTGAATACATGTCTAAACGGTATGTATCCTTTCGCATCAAGTTCTTCCGTAGAAAAGTTCGAGTTTTTCAATATCCACAAACTTTCAACGCCAGAGTTTTTGGGTGTCTAGTACATTTTTGATATATCCTTATGAGTCGTTGCCAGAGAAATACATCTTTTCTTGAAAAACAAATGTTGTGGTTGTTAAATCAATGTCCCAGAGTAACTATGGTCTGGAAATAAGTAGACGATCGTGTGAATATACTCAATTCCTTAACCATCACATGTCAATAGTAATATTTACACATGAATATTATATTGTTGGGAGCTTTGTCTGCCGGGACTACGACAGATTTACTCTAAAGATTTCCTAGAGCTTCTCGCGAATTTAGATTTCTCAGTATTTGTTTTGCTTCTCTCCATATGGCGGATTATTTCTACGACCTTTGTTTTGGAGAGGTGCAGCCAATCAGCGAGTACTGTAGATTCAACTTTTTTTCGCTTTGACTAATCAATAACGTACTATTCCAGTGCAGTCAGGACTATCGTCTGATCAGCCTTCTCGACTCGACTCTCTATTTATGCGACTATGGATTTAGCATACTCATATGTGAAGGTTGGTTTGTTAACTTAAGGTAGTCCACTGGTGGTTTTGGGCTTTGGCGACCATTTTACACAATTATGAACGCAACAACTCACATTATTCAAAAAGTTAATTACTTTGATTTACCACCAGCGGGCATCCTTAACATAGTTTGGTACAGCGTTGCGCACCTATAGTTCAAAAAGGTGTTTGTTTTTATGATGTTCTCTGATTATTTTTCTAGTCAAAACTGAGTTGATAGCACTTACATGTACGTGTTCAGGAGATCTTTTTCATAAAGCGGTATCAGACCAAAACTTGTCTCACTGAACACAAAATACATTGAATGCAGCCCTGTATATACGTAGATATATCACTCTCTTCGTGTTGGGAAATAATTCACTTTTATTCCGAAATCATATAACCTTTATATGCAGCAGTGTCTCTGCAAATAGATTTGTCGCTCTCGTCTTTTCTGTATTGTTCATCAAAGTCATGTCAAAATGCTGTACCAGGCTACCTGTTCAGGGCAAGATTGTTTCCCAACAAAGCTCTGACAACACTACAGCCATACGCAGATACGGACTACTGCTTCGACGACGGCGTTTTAATGGCAAAGTGTATAGTCACCAGACTTGACCGGAACCATCACCTATTACGCTGTGTAATGTGTCAAGGTTTTTTTTATCACAATGTTGTTGACACTTACATGGAAATTTTTCAAAGTCATAAATTTCCATTTGCGCCAATTCTTCGAGTGTGTCATGGTTATTACATACATCACCAATGAAAATGTTTATTCAAATGCTATTCAACACTGGATATAAACCAGTGCTCTTTGACGAGTAGTCAAATAATGAAGCTGCGCTGACAAGCATAAAGCTATTTTTGACACATCCAAGAAAAACAACCCATTTATACAGAATTGGGGGCCAGATGTGGGTATTAGATCTTTGACGACGCGAAGTTGGATATGTCTTCTTTATTAGTCTAACACTTAGCATCTCACTGTAATAATATACTATCATCTTTAGAACCCGAGGGATTTTGTAACTTTCCAGGACATGTATATGTAATTGCTGTCCAACAGAGACCGAAAAAGTGTGAATCCGATATGATGGATGAAAATGCTATCTCGAACTGAAGAAAGAGAACACCTGTGTATTTGACGAGGAACACAACTACAAAAGATACAGACTGACCTCCTTGAGAAAACCCCAACTGTATCAGCGTAAACAAAGCGAGGAACATCAATTGATATTGGATGTGATCACTTTTTTTCTAACCTCCTTTTCTTAACTGTAATTGAATTGATTGCGCTACTACTGCTACGAATTATCTATACTAGATACTCACGTTTACGTCACTTTACTCGCCATATATTTTTGTACGACGGAGATATCATTGTTTGGTTCCAAAAAATCGACTCGATAAACAGACAAATATGTAACAGGCCTAATGGGGGTAAATAGCTCCACGATAGGCCTATATTGACACTTTTTCTACTCACGGCAACCATTATTGTTTGGTTCAAAGATTACTCCAGAAAACATATACATGTCAGATGTTAGGGGCCTTGGAATGGGCCGTGTGCCGAGTACACACCAGGAGCCGTGACAGTGACAATGGTATCAGTTGACACCATGAAAAATTATCCCAATTTCATTGGGAGCTCACACGAAAATCTATGACCAATTGCCAAGCCGCCCTGGTGTTATATACTTAAGAAATGCACTTTCCATGTTTTTCAGATATATTTAAATCCATCTTTTCGGTCATTGTTTTTTTAATGAGAGGGTAATTACCAGTGGAACAATGAGGAACTGCACACACATGTACATGAAGTAGATGTATGTGAGAATGTGAGCTCTATTTTTTATATCCTATACACTGTTTGTTATTATGATTGTTATAGCACTCGGCTCCCAGGAAGAACATCGATAGATGATGGCTGACCGAGTTTTTATAAATAAAGCTTCTATTCTATTCTATTCTATTCTAAGTATGGATACATGGTTTTGCCTTGGATAATCGAATGTGTTGTCTCAACCGCTGTACCATATTCACAGTCGCAACTTTGAAGAAAAAATATAAAAGAAACACAAATGCCCAAATACAGTCGTACCAGTGATATGTTGAATGCCTGGCACTAAGTGTTGTCAATATTTATATCCATTTATATTTCGGGTGACACGTTCTTGGTAATACGTTTGTGGATGGATCAGTCCCGTTCGAGATTCGAATCAAATATTCTGTCTGCATATCTAATACAGTACGAGGACCAAAAATGATCCCTGTGATCATTTATATCTCAGTCACGCTTTTATTGTAGATGGTCATGTCTACATCTTAAGTGACATGCCCACACGGCTTCTAGACCGGCTCGAGCGGTATTAGATGCAAATATATTGGAGTTACAACACATATAAGGGAAGTGGGAAGAGATGCCGACATACTGACAGATCCACCTGATCTCACAGTATAGTGTTCTGGTTAACCTATTCTAAAGCACATACCAATAATCTAGCGATTCGTGATATGTGTTGTATCTCAGGTACGCTTTTATTATACCTGTTCATGTGGCAACTTGGATGCCATGACCACACGGCCCCTAGCACCCGCATAAGCGGTATTAGATACAAATCTAGAAAGCTATGACGGAAATGCCCTGACAACTCGTATATTGGTAATTGGTGAGCTGTGTCGCTGTGACAACTCATACACTGGGTATTGGTGAGTGTATCGTCGTCAGATGAAAATGACGGCCTTTAACACAAAAGAGTAGTGTGTAAGGCCCGATGTCGATCCAGCATCAACTTCCCACAATGCCGACATATATGAAAGAGGAATGATATAATAGCACTATCCTGTTAACCACAGCCACAAACTACAATCACAGTGATTTGTACAGAGGGCAACCTTCGAGGGCGGAAGACAATATTATTAGTTACACGGTTTGTCATTGTCAGAAGAATATGTGGTCAGTGAAATTTATATTCGGCAAGGCGTCAGAAGCATTCTGAAGTTCTGAATGTCATTGGGGTGAACCGATAGCTTGTGAATGACTTAGGCGTTGCTGTTGCAAAAACTGCATGTGAAGTCACTCCTTTGCAATATTCATTAGCGCCAAAATCATCGCGGATTACGATGAAATAGGAGCTATTTACAAATTGAATGCTATCCAGTTTAGAATTACAACTGCTGAAGGTCACCTTTATTACAAAAAAAACTCAAAATGAAACCTGACGAATGATCGACACGAGTGCTCTGCGACATGAGCTACTGTAGAGGGAAATAACCCAGTTACTCATCATGGATTACAATCGACTACGGTGGATGGAAAAATATCGTGCCACCATGTGAACGTGTTCGTTCGTTTCAACTGGACGATTTGTCTGAAGCGGGTTAAAATCAAATCCATGTATCCATCACACTTTGAATTTTACTCATGTTAATATTATTGGATCCTGAACACAGACACGAGTAAAAGAATATCTAAAAACACAGAAGCTTTTCACTATATCAACGCAATACTTTCTTGTGAAAGGGTAAGTGATAATTAATGGAAATTATCCCTGGAATTGATTGGACGTGATGTTCTAGAACTTATTAGTATTGATGCCATTTCCTTCAAATATACAAGAGTAAAGCATACATCTAGATCACTATTATTTCTATCAGTATTTCTATTATATTCTATCTATTCTGCTTGAAGGAGTAGAGGACGTTCATTTCTAGAGGTTGAAAGGTTTTTTTAAATTTCAGTGTTTTTTCATCAGGTTCAGAGAATATGATCCATGCAAAAAAATGAGGGTCACCATACTCGTTAAAACATATGGCAGTCAAATGCATCTATACTACTTAAAAGCCATAACACTGAATACATAGGAAAATTTGAATTTTTTCTTGCTTGATGGTCAATAAATTAAATTTCCCAAGGTCAAATTTTCCCCATTTTGCTATATAATACTAAACACATATAGTTCTTGTTGAATATGTAATAAAACAGTGGGACACCATACTTTCTTAGAATATATTAGCAGTATAACAGATAAACTGAGCTTTTTCAGTCCTATTTCCAGGAGGGGGCGGGGCGGTGCGGGGCGGGGAATCGAGGTGAGGGTATGGTACATTATTGGAGATTCATTTATTAGCCATTTACAAGCTTCCTTTTTGTTGAAATTGACTAAGAGTGAAATTTGGGGGATGTCGGGAGCATAATTTTCAACCTCGGGAGCACTTTGCACCTTCCAGCCATTGAATCTAAAATGCTTTTTGGTCAGTCCTATCACACTATCGAACCACCAGTAAAACGCATAAATGACTCTTTTGTGTCTTTTGTTGATTTATATCCCATTTTGTGATATCTAGGTACTTTTGTTAGGAAATCCAGCTTGTTTTGAATAATTCGACAAAGCACCATGTTGTAGCCCCATAAGAACAGGAAATTGAACGTTCTCTACTCCCTTAATCATGAGGTAGGAAACTCTCGGTAGGCGAGAGTGTTGTCTTCTCTAGATTCCTATATAGTTATTTAGTAGCACGAGGCGAAAAAGTGGCATATTTACGAAGGCGTTGGTATATATCGGGACAATGAGAGAGTAACTAGCGTTTAGCTGACAACCTGACAAGATCCATGTTGGAGAATATGAGGACAAAATTGGGGTCTGCTGGCGTTACACTCGGCATTGGAATAATAATGATATCAACAGGAATTATTCAGTGGGGCATCAAGTTATCAGATAGAGTATTCAGTAACTAAACTGAGCTTTCCCCATTTTGCAATATAATACTAAACACATATAGTTCTTGTTGAATATGTAATAAAACAGTGGGACACCATACTTTCTTAGAAATATATTAGCAGTATAACAGATAAACTGAGCTTTTCCAGTCCTATTTCCAGGAAGGGCGGGGGCGGTGCGGGGCGGGGAATCAAGGTGAGGGTATGGTACATTATTGGAGATTCATTTATTAGCCATTTACAAGCTTCCTTTTTGTTGAAATTGACTAAGAGTGAAATTTGGGGGATGTCGGGAGCATAATTTTCAACCTCGGGAGCACTTTGCACCTTCCAGACATTGAATCTAAAATGCTTTTTGGTCAGTCCTATCACACTATCGAACCACTAGTAAAACGCATAAATGACTCTTTTGTGTCTTCTGTTGATTTATATCCCATTTTGTGATGTCTAGGTACTTTTGTTAGGAAATCCAGCTTGTTTTGAATAATTCGACAAATCACCATGTTGTAGCCCCATAAGAACAGGAAATTGAACGTTCTCTACTCCCTTAATCATGAGGTAGGAAACTCTCGGTAGGCGAGAGTGTTGTCTTCTCTAGATTCCTATATAGTATTTAGTAGCACGAGGCGAAAAAGTGGCATATTTACGAAGGCGTTGGTATATATCGGGACAATGAGAGAGTAACTAGCGTTTAGCTGACAACCTGACAAGATCCATGTTGGAGAATATGAGGACAAAATTGGGGTCTGCTGGCGTTACACTCGGCATCGGAATAATAATGATATCAACAGGAATTATTCAGTGGGGCATCAACTTATCCGATAGAGTATTCAGTAACTATACTGCATCAAATAGAAGATTATCACTTGCTTCAAGCTGGAGGTATACAACGAGGTAAGTTGTGTACCACCCAAACCTGAATCTTGTCATGGATACCGATACTCGGCGAGAAGCTCTTTTTAACCCTGCCTTCGGGAGAGGGTGAAGGGGGGAAATGCCCTCCTACCAAACTTTCGGCGCTATCTCCGGAACAACAGAAAACTGAGCGCTGAGACTCCGTAACTTTATAGTACACCATATTGGGGTCATTTTGAGCCTATATACTTAACCCCCCCGACCAGAGGATCATGGGTAAATCAAGATGGCGTGCAAGTGGTCTATAAAAAAAGTTATGTTTTCGTCATTTTTCTTCAAAATCCGCGAAGAAAAGTGAACAAAAACTATTTTATTTCACACCGCATTTATATTTACTAATTTAGCATGCAGATTTTGCCATGAATTTGCATAAATAAAAAATCTGAAAAATCTGACCGAAAAATCAACCAAAATCGACTGCTTTTGAACATGACATCACTGTGACGTCATCAAATCGGTCATGTTGGATTTTTAAAATATTTTCTGATAGAGTTTGATCCAATTTATAGCGTGATAAATTTCATCCCGATACTAGCTCAAACTATAAGAAATATAATTAGGAGGGGGTGGGGGGGGGGAGGCAAAATGGCCCCTCCTCAGGCCCGGATAGGGTTAAGCCAAGAACGGACGTGACAGAATCCCAGTCTTCAATTTGAAAGAAATATGGATGTAATGTATCTGGCCAAATTATGAAGGTATCTGTTCACGTGGACACTTTGATATATCCGATGGCGGAATTCCAAAGAGAGTTTCGTTAGTGGCATTACCGTAGGAATAGCTTGGATATGCACTCTTTTCTAAAATACCACTATTTCTCAAGAGCGGATACGAAAAAGTAACAAAAAATCGGTTACCACTTTTCTCCCACTTGGAAATAATTGTATATTGATCATGCATGCATACATCCATTGTTTGATCATCAATAAACGTTATTCGTATATTGTATACACACATCCTACAGTAATTAACGCTACTACCGGTGTTGTAGGCCCAACCATATATCAATTATCACCATTCACAATCGAGATGATCCAAACAGGACTTGGCTGATCGCTTTCACACATACTGGACTACAACTGTATGTGGCAAAAATCCTAAAGTTTCCAAGAACATATTTCGATTGCAATGTACACAATCAAATCATTAGTCCATTTGCCATTGCCAATAGTTCTATACTTATTCCATGACCCACGCCCTCAAAAACTGAAATACCAGACAAAAAGAGCATCAAACCAGCTATGTTATCAAAGCCATGTTGAGTTCGTACTGAATATTTCTATTTATATTCACATCGACGTGAAGCTGAATGATTATGTGCGGCTGATGAGTTAGAATGTATTTTCGTATTTTGTAGGTTTGAACTTCGTCGACTAGTATATTATCTCATGCAATGAAACCAAACACCATAGAATAGGTTTATAATCATGTTAGGTATATAGTAAGCCTTTACACAAGATTCGTGTGTTCTTTGTGTTCTTGGAATCGATAGTTTGCTATTAGCTCTTATATGACATTTAACTGAGACCTGTTTACGACGTATGACCTTTATATATTGATAATAATCATTATACGGACTACACCCCTCTTCTGACAGCTGTATGGTTCTCGTTTGCTCTACATGGATAAAAGATGAAGGATCAGTCGTAGTTGTCCCTGGTATAATTGATTGGAAGGCTATATTAGAGACTGAATAGTTATAATGGACCATATTCACCAGGGACACCAATACAATGAAGTTGGAGGCCTCGGCGATCCTCTTCAAAACAATTACTGCACCAGCGCAACGTGAAACAAGACACAAGCTGAGTTTCTAATTATGCTCTTTCAACATCATGGGAAACTGCTTGCCTGTCTTTCGAGTAAAGAGTTTTTTATCACGTGTGCTTATCCGGGGTGGACGGGTAAAAGCTGATCCTCAGATACTTGATTCGGAAACTGAATCAAGCCTGGTCGATCGAAAATGTACGCTTTTTAACCCTCGGCTACGCTTAAAACATAATTCGTGCCAAATCATTGATTCAATAATCGGGCAAAAAGTGTACGTTCTCAGTTTGATATGAAGAAATACAAGCGGCAGATCCGACATTCAGTAGTCTGTTGTAGTCCATAAAGAGTTTTGGCGTCCATAGTGGAAATATCTTATTCCTCTATCGACAGTATTAGTACCAAAATCAAAGAATTACAACACACATAAGGGAAGTGGGAAGAGGTGCCGACATACTGACAAAGCCACATGACTTCACAGTATAGTCTTCTGGTTAACCTATTCTAAAGTACATACCAAGAATCTAACGATTCGAGATATGTGTTGTATCTCAGGTACGCTTTTATTGTACCTATTCATGTGGCAACTTGGATATGACCACTTCTCATCCAAAATTGTAATAAAATTGAAATGCTGTAACAAAGAGAGCTGGAGATTGGATATTTCGCCGTATGCTGGCATATGAAGGCATCTAGGTCAAGTTCATTACGGATTGATCTTGACCTATTTCCAAAGGTCACAGAGGTCAAAATATGAATAGCAGTCATATTCGTTAGTGAACACACTATATAAGGGACAACTTGATCTAGTCTCGATACGTTATGCAATGCTGACTAAAACAAGCCCCTATGTTAAGCTCACTCCAGACTGACATCGACCTATTTTCAAAGGTCTCGTGTCCAAATTTTAATACCATTGTTAACCCTATATGGCCTGGGCGATTTGGGATGTAACGCAGCCTGAGGCTGGGGAGTGTCCCCCCACCTTAAATATTTTGAAATAATAGCTGGTTTCATATATTTTAACGAAGTATAATGAACGACAGGACGGATTTATGCAAGAGAGTGCGTTAAACACATTTTCTTTGAAAAAAGTTCTACGGACTAATATTTACGTAAATATAGACAGGGTCGTTTTTGTGATTGAATTATTAACTTTTAGGAGACAAAGCATGTACAGAAATATATGAAATGCACCTACCTGCGAGAAAAAAATTTGTCTGTTTGTTTCAAAGAAAGGCTGGTTATAGAAATATCAATATCAATTATTTCAAAAGAATCCATTTTCGAGATGTTCCAAGAAATTCATCAGCATGTCCACGTGCTTAACATACTGGTGGCTGTATAGAATTGGTGCCATTATGGACCTTCATGGATATTTGCCACTCAGCCAGTGTGTTACTATCTGCGACGATGCGGATTTTTTTTGTCTCATGATATGCTTCCAGCTTATTATTTGATTGGGGAGATGGTCTCGATTCCTGCCAGCGGCTAAATATTCGTTCTCTAAGAAATGATTTCCAAATATACAAATTGCTCTGAAAGGACGCTTAACTCCCAAGCATGATGTCTATATATCCATATATGTAGATATTCGAGAGTCCACTTGCATCGCGGCGGCGAAATAATACTCTCATTGTGGCGCTAGATGCGCAACTAACAGCGCATGCCTGATTAACTTAATACCATGATCACAATGCAATGTCCATGCGATGACATGCTTCTTCAGTTAACAGCTAATCTAGTATAATTTTTTTTATAGCTTCGTCTATTACTTAATGTGTTGCGCTATGTTAGGTAGACTGGTGTCAGTTTACACTGTAACAATGCTTTCCCAAAAGTCTTTCCACCATATCGGAAAATTATTATGTACTAGGTCGTCCCATGGACTGATGTTAGAGAATATATGTACATGTATGTTGTGATATTAATGAATCAATTGAACTTAAACTTAGAAATCATACTACCTGACATGTTTGAGAACTGAAATATTCTGAGATGGATGTCTTGCCACTTGTTGTTTCATGCACTCATGTTTTCTAATACTTTCATTCAGTGCCAGTACCGGGTGTAGGTATAATAGTAGTACCACTACATACGGATCAGCTTGGTATTATGGTGAGTTTTTCATGTGTTTTTTGGGGGCTTTTTCAAACAAATAGATACTATTTTAAATTGAAACTCTGGGAAAGAAATCTGTTACTCAGGAAGCAGCTATTCTTTTGAGTTTTACTATCTCCATTATTGCAGCCAGTCAATCGATAGTCTCTGAAAATGATACTCGGGTATCATAATCAGTTAAAAACTTTTTTTTTTTCCTGTGAGCCATAAATTACAAAATGCTAATTTACAAATGGAAATACAGTGCAATAAAATCTAGATTATGCAAAGAAAAGTTCACTTGCGATGGATGGTATCTGTCCCAATCCTCAATCAAGCAACAGTGTTTATCTTCTCAACAACCTTTCTATATATGCCCATGGGCCTAGTTAACTTCCTAATTAATGAGCAAGTGAAAACATGGCAACTTTTGCATGTGAAGAGAGAATACCCATGGAGTACTTTTTTGATAAAAATCAAATTGCCCCCAAAAGTTAGCAATGAAAGACATTAATCAGGACTTGGGCCATGGCCTAATTATATGTTTGGTTTGAACTCATTTTAGATGGGTTGAAGTTCAATGAAATGTAGTCTGTTTGAATATTTTGAATATTCATTATAACCGGAAGATATTTTCAACGTTGATACCAGTGGATTAAAGTGACGAGTGCTCATTCACCCCCATGGCTCATTCACCTCCATGGGTTCATTCACCCCCATGGGTTAGTTGATAGGGATAGGGAGATCGCGTGCCCTTTCTATACTACTCGTCGCGCACTACTCACCGCGCATGCGCAGTCGACCCATTCTACTGTAGAGTGCAAGCCTGGCCCATGGAATCTCAGGTAACGAAAACCCCAGGTCTCTCGCCCCACCCTATCCCGCGCCACACCTATGCGACCCGCTGTGCAGTGAGTAAAGCGGAGGAGGAGGAGTAGGACACGCCACGTCTGTGCAGTGAGTAAAGCGGAGGAGGAGTAGGACACGCCACGGATTATACTAGGGAGATTGGCCAAATCCATCCAACAGTGGCCCTGCAACTGAGGTTGTTTGATCACCATGTATAGATCATGAAGTACAACTTGGAGCAGTTGGCCACTTTGGTCACTAACAGTGTGTTCTCTGAAGTTAACTATATGTTACCAAATATCATTAGCAATAATGATTGTCAAACAAAAGCATCAAAGATCGTTTGAATGCCTCTAAACCATAACAATACGGCTGTTTCGGCTGTTTCAAGGAGGAGACTTCAATTGTGTACAATCACACGGATTTGACCATTATCGTGTAGCAATATGTCCTTTTCTTGAAGACTCTTTTGAATTATAATATTTCATTTCACAACTATCATTGGTTCAAAAGAGGAAAACGGTTTTCTGATCAAACTCGGATACAAAATTTATAAAACGGTATTTGTTTTTGTCAAGGAGTTCGTAATTCACGAATACATAACATACAATCCAGTACTTGCAGTACAGAGTGATATTGTTCGTATCTACACACCTCGCACATATGGAATTCTGAGGGTTTTTTCACAATTAAAGTATATCTCTTCAGAGTTCGATTGATCCTTGTATCCTCCGTTAATTCAATTTTTATTGCATCAGCGAAACCTGAGAATAAGTTTCACCCACCTATTTTGTTATTTCTTTACTCAAATGCAAAACGGTAAATGAATTCGTTGTTATTATGAAGGGTTTGCGAATAGTACCATCTATTCCCATTCAAACAACGGTGATCGGAGTCAGAAAACTGTACAGCTGTGGTCAAAAAATTCAAACCACATACTATGTGACTGATCATATTTTGTTACGCAACGTCAAATAGGGCCTTGGTAAAACTAGACTCGCATCTTGATCTGGACCAGCACGGCTCATCGATATCGTGCTTTCCAGCTCCGATATTATCTCCGGTCCAGATGCTCCGCAGCTTCCCTTGGATGAATAATCCCGTTTTATGCTTTAGCCTAGACGGGGTATTGTGTGTGTGCGTGTGTGTGTGGACTGGATTGGATTGGCCATACCAGTATAAGAATACCTCCATGTAAGTATTTGTTCACGCCCCTTCTCCGCCATATATTTGCTGATTATGAATAAAAGCCCTCCAATTCTCTATGGGAAAATACTTGTCTATTATGTTATTGCTGTTCAACAGAGGCCGAAAAAGTGTGAATCCGATATGATGGATGAAAATGCTATCTCGAACTGAAGAAAGAGAACACCTCTGTATTTGACGAGGAACACAAATACAAAAGATACAGACTGACCACCTTGAGAAAATCCCAACTGTATCAGCGTAAACAAAGCGAGGAACATCAATCGATATTGAATGTGATCAATCTTTTCTAACCTCCTTTTTTGAACCGTAATATCTAAATTGATTAAGCATTATCCATAATAGATACCCCGTGTTTAGGTCACTTTACTAGACATATATTTTTAAACGACTGAGGTATCATCGTTTGGTTCCATAACATCGATTCGATAACCAGGCAAATATGCAATAGGCCTATTGTGGGTAAATAGCTTCACGATAGGCCTATGTTGACATTAAGTGCCGAATTAGTCTTTTTCTACTGACGGCAACCATTTTTGTTTGGTTCAAAGATTACTCCAGGAAACATATACAGGTCGGATGTTATGAGCCTTGGAATGGGCCAGTGGCCTTGGAATGGGCCTGTGTGCCGAGTACACACTAGGAGCCGTGACAATGACAATGATATAAGTTGACAGCATAAAAAATCACCTCGATTTCATTGGGAACTCACACGGAAATCTATGACCAGTTGCCAAGCCGCCGTGCTGTTATATACTTAAGAGATGTACCTTCCATGTTTTTTCATCAGATATATTTAAATCCATCTGTTCGGTCAGTGTTTTTGATAATGATAGGGTAATTATCAGTGGAACAATGAGGGACTGCACACAGATGTACATGAAATATGGATACATGGTTTTGCCTTGGATAATCGAATGCGTTTTCTCAACCGCTGTGCCTGTTAACAGTTGGTTTGGGAGATCCGCTAAAGTGCGCCACGTCTTTCTCTTTCAAAAAAACCCTGATGCCCATATTCACAGTCGCAAATTTGAAGGAAGAATATAAAGAAACACAAATGGCCAAATACAGTCGTACCACTGATATTTTGAATGCCGGACACTAAGTGTTGTCAATATTTATATCCAATTCTATTTCGGGTGACACTTCCTTGGTAAAACAAAGATACTTTGTGGATGGATCAGTCCCGTTCGATATTCGAACCCGCGCAGTCCAATATTCTGTCTGCATATCTAAATACATTACAAGGACCAAAAATGATCCCTGTGATGATTTGTATCTCTGTCACGCTTTTGTTGAAGATGGTCATGTCTGCGACTTTAGTGACATGCCCACCCGGCTCCTAGCACCAGCTCGAGTGGTATTAGATAGAAACATTTTGAGCAATGATGTAATATCACTATCAAGCCATCTGATGAAGAGTGATAAAATATGTGACAGTTAATTGAAGAAACAACCCAAACGAGGATATTAGCAGAATACAAGTTCTAATTCAGAAGGATTCTGTGAGGCCCGACGCCGACCAAGCCCTTCCACCATGTTAACCACAGCCGCAAATTATAAGCACCGTGATATTTACAGATGGCAACCATCGAGGACGAAAGACAATATTATTTGTCAGTGTCAGAATAAAATGTGGTCAGTAATAGTTATATTCTGCAAGGCGTCAGAATCTTTCTGAAGATCTGAATGCACCTGGTAAGAATTCCGGGTGAACCGATAGCTTGTGAACAACTTATGCGTTGTTGTTGCTCAGGAAACAAAAACTGCATGTGAAGTCACTCCTTTGCAATATTCATTGCCGTCCAAAATCATCGCGGATTACCATGAAGCTCACCTTTATTACAAATAAACTTTTAAACTTCAAAATGAAACCTGGGGAATGATCGGCTCGACGGCTGTGCGATATGAGCTACTGTAAAGGGTGATAACCTAGTTATTCGTCACAAATTAAATCGACTACAGTGATTGGAAAAATATCGCGCGACCATGTGACCGTGTTCGTTCGTTTCCATTGGAAATTTTGGAAACGATTTTGTCTGAAGCGGGATAAAATCAATTACATGAATCCATCAAACTTTAATTTTGCTGCTCATGTTAATATTATTGGATCCTGAAAAATTCACAATATCGATACCTCCGCAATACATTCTTGTGAAAGAGTAAGTGATAATTAATGGAAATTATCCCTGGAATTGATTGGACGTGATGTCCTAGAACTTATTTGTGTTGATGTCATTTCCGCCAAATATACACGAGAAAGGCATACATCAAGATCACTATTATTTATATCAGTATTTCTATTGCATTCTATCTATTCTGCTTAATCGCGAGGTAGGAAACTCTCGATAGGCGGGTCTGAATACTTTCTTGTAGAGTCATATGGTTGCTATTTAGTCGCCAGACGTCCTCAATTTTTCCAACCTCTTGCATATCGTTTCAATTTATTACCTGTATATGGTAGCATTCTGCTGGTGGATTGCTAGTCCCCGAGGGCCGCCCTCTGTACATGTCACTCGACAAATATATGTAGGTTTATTGTTTCGGTGGAAATTTAAGCCGTACGACGTCGGATTTACAGGTTAGTTTTTTTTGTTATCTTGCATTTACCAGGTTACCCTATGCTAAGGCGTTTACTCCATCAGACGTCCATGATGCTCTTCCATTAACATCAGATGAGTTGTTTGAGCTGACCTGTCATACCAGCTCCCGAGATCGCGTATCTAATTCCGCTGAAGCCGGTGCTAGTGGCCGTGTGGATACTTCATAGTCTCCACATGAACAGCTGCAATAAAGCGCGGCTGAGATACTAAGGCTACGTCCGAGAATCCTCCGTATTCGCGGGTCTGAATGTTGGGTGTCGATATGGTTGCTCTATAGTCGGCAGACGTCGTTAATTTTTTCCACCTCTTGCATATCGTCAGTCAGTCAGTCAGTTTTGAATTTGGATGGCGCATGCAATCCGTTAGGATTATGCGCGCCAGTATCATTGCATTGAGTTGATTAAAAAATAAAACTGATTTTAAAAACACAATAAAAAGTGTTAAAAACGGTGTGTTAAAAAAAGCAACGGGGGAAATATATTGAGAAAAAATAGACAGATGTCTGTATAAATAGCTCAAGTGTCATTATAGACTAAAGAAAAGAAAATTATATATAATAGACTAGATATTGATTTAAATATGCTACTAAAAAAAAACAACATATAGGAAAACCAGACTCCAAAGGCGTTATTTATAGACATAAAAGGAAGAGGAAATAATCGGATCAACAACCATAATATAATAATACACCAACGACCCTATTTATAAAATAATATAAAACTGAATTAAAAAGGCCAATATAGTACATGCATATTTTGTTTTTGACAACATTAAACTCGATATATAATTTAGATGAACAGGTGGATAATTTAAAACAATAATTGATATAATATCCATACTCTTCCTGATGAACACCGCGAATGAGGACCTCCAATGGTATCCTCAAACACTAATATCCAATCAGAAGGAGCAAGGACATCATTTAAAATATGCTCTTTTAATCGAGCAGAGATAATTTTAAACCACCAGTAAGAAAATATATATTAAATTGTTATCATCTAATATTCCTCATATCATTTTTGTAAATTTAAAATTATATGCATGTACTATTGGAGTAACCTAGACTTGCATATCGCTCCAATTTGTCTTCTCTTATAGATTCCTATATAGTTATTTAGTAGTATGATGCAAAAAAGTGGCGTATATTCGAAGGCGTTGACATATATCAACGAGAGATCAACTAGCGTTGGCAGCCTTACTATATCCATGTTGGAGAACATGAGGACAAAATTGGGGTCTGCTGGCGTTATACATTCGGCGATGGAATAATAATGATATCAACAGGAGTTATTCAGTGTGGCATCTAGTTATGCGCTATGGTTTTTAGTAACTATACTGCATCGAATAGAAGATTATCGTTTGCTTCAAGCAAGAAGAATTGAAGGAGGTCAGTTGTGTACCAACCAATCCTGAATTTTGTCGTGGATACCGATGCTCAGCGAAAAGCCCTTTTAACCCTGCCTGGGGGAGGGGGGGGGGAGGAAAATACCAGACTCTGCCCATTCTTCGGAACAACAGAAAATTAAGAGCTGACATTCCATGACTTTTATAGTTTATCATTGTGGGGTCATTTTGAGCCTATTTACATAACCTCCGCATCAGAGGATCATGGGTGAGGTTTTTTGCCATTTTTCTTCAAAATGTCTGCATTTCCGCGAAGAAAATTGGGCAACAACTATTTTATTTCACATCACATTAATATTTACTCGACCAAAAAGACACTGTTTTGGAAAACGACGTTACAGAGACGTCATCAAAGCGGCCTTTTTGGATTTTTTTATATTTGCTGATAGAGCTTGATACAAGGGTATAGTTTGGTATAGTTTGGTAAGTCTCAGCCCCCTAGCTGAAGGGGTAAGAAATATAATCAAGGGGTGGCGAAATGGCCCCTCCTCAGGCCTGGACAGGTTCCAAAAGCCCAGCCCAGATAGTATAAAGCCAGGAACGGACGTGACAGAATCCAAGTCTTCAAATTGAAAGAAATACGTATATAATGTATCTGGCCAAATTATATGTATATAGGTATGTGTTCATGTGGACACTTTGCTATATCCGATGGCAGAATTCCGAAGAGAATGCCACTCTTCTGGAATACCACCATTTCTCAAGAGCAGATACTGAAAAGTAAATTTTTTCGGTTACGACTTTTCTCCCAATTGGAAATAATTGTATATTGATCTTTCATGCATACATCCATTGCTTGATCACCACTGAACGTTATTCGTATAGCGTATACACACATCCTATAGTAATTAACGCTAACACCGGTGTTGTAGACCCAACCATATATCAATTATCACCATTCACAATCGAGATGATCCAAACAGGACTTGGCTTCACACATATTGGACTACAACTATATGTGGTAGAAATCCTAATGCTAATTTCCAACAACATATTTCGATTGCAATGTACACAATCGAACCATTAGTCCATTTGCCATTGTTAGTAGTTCTATACTTATTCCACGAACCACGCCCTCGAAAACTGAAATACTAGACAAAGAGAGCATCAAACCATCGATGTTATCAAAGCCATGTTGAGTTCGTACTGTATATTCCTATTTAGGTCACTTCGACGTGAAGCTGAATGATTATGTGCCTCTGACGAGTTAGAACGTATTTTCGTATTTTGTAGGTTTGGAATTCGTCGACTGGTATACTACCTCATGTATTGAAACCAAACACCATAGAATAGGTTTGTAATCATGTTAGGTAGCAAGCCTTTACACAAGACTCCTGTGTTCTTTGTGTTCGTGGAATCGATAGTTTGCTATTAGCTCTTATATGACATTTAACTGAGACCTGTTTACGACGTATGACCTTTATATATTGATAATCAGCATTATACGGACTACACCCCTCTTCTGACAGCTGTATGGTTCAAGTTTGCTCTACCTGGATAAAAGATGAAGGATCAGTCGTAGTTGTCCCTGGTATAATTGATTGGAAGGCCATTAGAGACTGAATAGTTATAATGGACCATATTCACTAGCAACACCAATACAATGAAGTTGAAAGCCTCGGAGATCCTCTTCAAAACAATTATTGCATCAGCGCAACGTGAAACAAGACACAAGCTGAGTTTCTAGTTTTTTATCGCGTGTGCTTATCCGGGGTGGACGGGTAGAAGATGATCTTATACTTGATTCGGAAAGTAAATCAAGCCTGGTTGATTGAAAATGTACGCTTTTTAAACCTCGGCTACGCTTAAAACATAGTTTGTGCCAAATCATTGATTCAATAATCGGGCAAAAAGTGTACGTACTCAGTTTAATATGAAGAAATACAAGCCGAATATCTGACATTCATTAGACTGTTGTAGTCCATAAAGAATTTTCGCGTCCACAGTGGAAATATCTTATTCCTCTTTCGAAATTATTAGTACCAATATCAAAGAATTACAACACATATGCGGGAAGTGAGAAGAGGTGCCGACATACTGAAAGAGCCACATGACTTCACAGTATAGTCTTCTGGTTAACCTATTCTAACGTAGATACCAAGAATCTACGATTCGCGATGTGTTCTATCTCAGGCACGCTTTTATTGTACCTGTTCATGTGGCAACTTGGACGACATGACCACACCTCATCCAAAATTGAAATAAAATTGAAATGCTGTAACAAAGAGAACTGGAGATATTTCGCCATATGCTGCCATATGAAGGCATCTAGGTCAAGTTCATTACGGATTGATCTTGACCTATTTTCAAAGGTCACAGAACTCACAATATGAATAGCAGTCATATTCGTTAGTGAACACACTATATAAGGGACAACTTGATCTAATCTTGATACGTTATGCAATGCTGAATAAACAAGCCCCTATGTTAAGCTCACTCCAGACTGACCTCGACCTATTTTCAAAGGTCTCGTGTCAAAATGTGAATAGCATTGTTAACCCTATTTGGCCTGGGCGATTTGGGATGTACCGCAGCCTGAGGGTGGGGAGTGTCACCCCCGTTACATATTTTGAAACAATAGCTGGCCTCATATATTTTAACGAAGAATAATGAACGACAGGATGGGTTTATGCAAGAGAGTGTGTTAAACACATTTTCTTTGAAAAAAGTTCTACGGATTAATATGTACGTAAATATAGACAGGTTCGTTTTTGTGATTGAATTATTAACTTTTAGTAGACAAAGCATGTAGAGAAATATATGGAATGCACCTACCTGCGAGAAAAAAAAAATCCTTTATGTTTCAAAGAAAGGTTGCCTATAGAAATATCAATATCAATTATTTCAAAAGAATCCATTTTCGAGATATTCCAAGAAATTCGTCAGCGTGCTTAACATAATATGTACTGTCGGCTGTATAGATTTGGTGCCAATATGGACCTTCATCGATATTTGCCACTCTGGCAATGTGTTACTATCTGCGACGATGTGGATTTTTTTTTGTCTCATGATATGCCTTCAGCTTATTATTTGATTGGGGAGATGGTTTCGATTCGTGCCAGCGGCTAAATTTTCTTTCTCTAAGAAATGATTTCCAAAATATACAAATTGCTCTGAAAGGACGCTTAACTCCCAAGCATGATGTCTATATATCCATATATGTAGATATTCGAGAGTCCACTTGCATCGCGGTGGCGGAATAATACTCGCATTGTGGCGCTAGATGCGGAACTAACAGCGCATGCCTGATTAACTAAATACCATGATCACTTTGCAATGTCCATGCGATGACATGCTTCTTCGGTTTAAAGCGAATCTAGTATAAATTGTTTTTTTTATAGCTTCGTCTATTACATAATGTGTTGCACTATGTCAGGTAGACTAGTGTCAGCTTACTTTGTAACAATGCTTGCCCAAAAGTCTTTCCATCATATCGGGAAATTGTTATGTATTGGCCAAATCCATCCACAGAGACCCTGCAACTGACATTGTTTGATCACCATGTATAGATCGTGAAGAACAACTTGGAGAAGTTGGCCACACACATGTCACTAACAGTGTGTTCTCTGAAGTTAACTATATGTTACCAAATATCATTAGCAATAATGATTGTCAAACAAAAGCAGCAAAGATCGTTTGAATGCCTCTAATTACAAGCGTGTGGTCCGTCATTCATAATTCAGCCGTCGTCCATTAGAGAATATCCGCGTCCATAATCCAACGACCTATTCCATATTCCATATAAGAGTATTAGCACCAAATTTAAAAAGACAATCATAGTATACATAAACATGGGCTTGTTTCCTGCAAGAGAGAAGCGGTCAACAGTTTTCAATGATACCGGCAAGACATCATGATGTTCCAAAAATATCAAATCCGTATTGCTGATCAGTATTCTTAATCCTTAATATTTTTTGGAAAGTCGTCATCTAAATTACAACACATATAAGGGGAGTGGGAAGAGATGCCGACATACTGACTGCGTCACATGACTTCACAGAATAGTCTTCTGGTTAACCTATTCTAAAGCACATACCAAGAATCTAACGATTCGTGATATGTGTTGTATCTCAGGTACGCTTTTATTGTACCTGTTCATGTGGCAACTTGGATGATATGACCACACGGCCCCTAGCACCGGCATAAGCGGTATTAGATACAAATCTAGAGAGCTATGATGGAAATGCTCTGACAACTCGTATACTGGTAATTGGTGAGCTGTTTCACTGTGACAACTCGTACATTGATGTATGATGTATCTCAGTCACGCTTTGGTTGTGACTGTTCATATGACTACCATGAGTATCTTGAAGTACATGGGTTCATACGGCCCCTAGCCCCGGGTTAAGCGGAATTAGACAAAAGTTTCGAAACGTAACGCCATAGATCTTGCACGCTACGCTCGTATTTTGCTATCAGCATGCGATATGTTTCGCCAAATTTGAGAAACTTTGATTGGAGGCACTTGGTGGTGTAGCCCTGTTTTATAAGTTTCTCCAATAATGTTTTGTGACGCTGATTAAAATCGTCACATTTAACACAGGATCAAGCAAATGCTACTAGGCGTGATATGTATACGCCATATGCAGGTCCCACTGTAATATTACTGTCCAGAAAGGGATAGTTTACGATGTCGAAATTGTAATCATCTCTTTTGTCATACAGTCGACGAGAGAGAAGGCTCGCTTCATTTTTATAGAGATATAGGTCTAAATATGATGTGCCTGTAGGGTTATCTGCAGTTTCCTTCAAATCCAGTGAAGGTGGATATTTATCCTTCACTGCCTCATTTATATAGCGATTATCCACAGCGAGAAGATCGTCTATATAGCGTTTAAAAATAGGGCCTGTATGAAACATGGCTACACCACCAAGCGCCTCCACTCAAAATTTCTCAAATTTGGCGATACATATCGCATGCTGATAGCAAAATACGAGCGTAGCGTTCAAGATCTATGGCGTAACGTTTCGTAACTTGTGTCTAATTCCGCTTAACCCGGGCCGTATGGACCCATGTACTTCAAGATCCTCACGGAACTCATATGAACATCCACAATCAAAGCGTGACTGAGATACATCATTCTTTAGATACAAGCGTCTAGTCCGTCATTCATAATTCAGCCGTCGTCCATTAAAGAATACGAAAGACCTTACAACGAATATTATGGATTAAGAATACTGATCAGCGATACGGATTTGATATTTTTGGAACATCATGATGTCTTGCCGGCATCATTGAAAACTGTTGAACGCTTCTCTCTTGCAGGAAACAAGCCTATGTTTATGTATACTATGAATTGTCTTTTTGAATTTGGTGCTAATACTGTTATATGGAATATGGAATAGGTCTTTGGATTATGGACGCGGATATTCTCTAATGGACGACGGCTGAATTACGAATGAAGGACCAGACGCTTGTAATTTGGTGAATGAGAAGGAACGGGCTTTGAATGGATCGGTTTTTGAAAGTGCCTGCATATAGTCATATTCATAAGAGAACAGATATAGGTCAGCCAATAGGGGTGCACAATTAGTACCCATTGGAATACCTATATGCTGTTGATATATTGTTGCCAAATTTCACATAGATATTTTTAATGAGAAATTCAAGCAACTCTATCAACAAAGAAATATCCCATGAATGATATCTCTTGTATGTAGTAGAGCTAAAGAATGCTTTATGGCTTCCGACGTTAATATGTCTACGATCAGTTTTCTTGAACACAGATACTATTAATGAACTTAGACGGTCAATAAGGTCCTGATGACGGATTGTAGTATAGAGAGTCGAGAAATCCCATGTGGATATATGTCTGTACGGTATGTGACCTTTAGCATGAAGTTCTTCCGTAAGACATTTTGAATTTTTCAATATCCACATACATTCAACGACAGAGTTTTTAGAAATAGTGGCGCAATACCTAAACCATAACAAGAGTAAATATATTTACGTTTAATACGGCTGTTTCAAGGAGGGGTCTTCAACTTTGTACAATCACAGGGATTTGAACATTATCCTGAAGCAATGTGCTTTTCTTGAAGAATCTTCCGAATTATAATATTTCATTTCACAACTATCATTGCTTCAAAAGAGGAAAACGGTTTTCTGATCAAACTCGGATACGAAACTTATAAAACAGTATTTGTTTTTGTCAAGGAGTTCGTAATTCACGAATATATAACATATACAATGCAGTACTTGCAGTACAGAGTGATATTGTTCGTATCTACACACCTCGCACATATGGAACTCTGGGGGTTTTTCCACAATTAAAATAGATCTCTTAAGAGTTAGATTGATCCTTGTATCCTCCGTTAATTTAATTTTTATTACATCAGCGAAACATGAGAATGAGTTTCACCCACCTATTTTGTTATTTCTTTACTCAAATGCAAAACGGAAATAGGATTCATTGTTATTATGGACGGTTTGCGAATAGTACCATCTATTCCCATTCAAACAACGGTGATCGGAGTCAGAAAACGGTACAGCTGCGGTCAAAAAATTCAAACCACATACAATGTGAATGATCATATTTTGCTACGCAACGTCAAAAGAGGCATTGGTAAAACTAGACTCGCATCTTGATCTGGACCAGCACGGCTCATCGGTATCGCACTTCCCAGCTCCGATATTATCTCCGGTACAGATGCTCCGCAGCTTCCCTTGGATGAATAATCCCGTTTTATGCTTTAGCCTAGACCGGGTATTGTGTGTGTGCGTGTGTGTGTGGACTGAACTGGATTGGCCATTCCATACGTCCATGTAAGTATTTTTTCACGCCCCTTCCCCACCATACTAATTATGAGCAAACTCTCTATGGAAAAATACTTGCCTTCACGCCTCCAGGACATGTATATGTTATTGCTGTCCAACAGAGACCGAAAAAGTGTGTGAACCCGATATGATGGATGAAAATGCTATCTCGAACTGAAGAAAGGGAACACCTGTATATTTGACGAGGAACACAAATACAAAAGATATAGACTGACCCCCTTGAGAAAACCCCATCTGTATCAGCGTAAATAAAGCGAGGAACATCAATCGATATTGAATGTAATCAATCTTTTCTAACCTCCTTTTTTGAACTGTAATATCTGAATTGATTACGCATTATCCATAATAGATACCCGCGTTTAGGTCACTTTACTAGGCATATATTTTTAAACGACTGAGGTATCATCGTTTGGTTCCAAAACATCGATTCGATAACCAAACAAATATGCAATAGGCCTATTGTGGGTAAATAGCTTCACGATAGGCCTATGTTGACATTAAGTGCCGAATTAGTCTTTTTTTACTGACGGCAACCATTTTTGTTTGGTTCAAAGATTACTCCAGGAAACATATACAGGTCGGATGTTATGAGCCTTGGAATGGGCCAGTGGCCTTGGAATGGGCCTGTGTGCCAAGAACACACCAGGAGCCGTGACAATGCCAATGGTATAAGTTGACAGCATAAAAAATCATACCGCTTTCATTGGGAACACACACGGACATCCATGACCAGTTGCCAAGCCGCCGTGCTGTTATATACTTAAGAGATGTACCTTCCATGTTTTTCATCAGATATATTTAAATCCATCTGTTCGGTCATTGTTCTTGTTAATGAGAGGCTAATTACCAATGGAACAATGAGGAACTGCAGACACATGTACATGAAATATGGATACATGATTTTGCCTTGGATAATCGAATGTGTTTTCTCAACGGCTGTACCTGTTGACAGTTTGTTTGGGAGATCCGCTATAAGTGCGCCACGTCCTTCTCTTTAAAAAAACTGATGCCCATATTCACAGTCGCAAAGGATATGTGACGTTTACATACGAAAAACTCCTTTGTGTGTGACGGTATTAAAGCTGATTTTTTTACCACTCCAAAACATACCAAATAAGATTTTGCTTGAAGTCTAAATACTAAAATATCCCCTTTGAAAAAAAAATGTGATGTTGACTTGCATAAAAATGGAGATATGATTGATTAAAATGTGCTCCCAGGCTAATTTTGGTATTTTGGGGCATTTTCATGAAGGATTTTCTCTTATAGCAAAAATACGACACCTCAAACCAAAACCATTCATGCCTCTTTCCAATAAACAAAATTACTAATATATTGTGTGACAAAATTATTTTGGTTTGAGGTGTCATATTTTTGCTCTAAGAGAAAATCCTCACTGTAAAAGCCCCAAAAATACCAAATCGGGCCGGGGAGCACGTTTTGATCAATCATATCTCAAGTTCTATAAAACGGAGCATCGCAATTTGTTCGAGACTGATATTTCAGTATGCAAACTTCTATAAAAATCTCATTTGACAGGTTTTGGATAAAAAACAAATTCAGCTTGATTACAAACACGCACAGGGAGTTTTTCCCGTATTGTCGTCACATATCCTTTGAAGGAAGAATATAAAAGAAACACAAATGGCCAAATACAGTCGTACCACTGTTATGTTGAATGCCTGGCGCTAAGTGTTGTCAATATTTATATCCAATTCTATTTCGGGTGACACTTCCAAAGATACTTTGTGGATGGATCAGTCCCGTTCGATATTCGAACCCGCGCAGTCCAATATTCTGTCTGCATATCTAAATATATTACAAGGACCAAAAATGATCCCTGTGATGATTTGTATCTCTGTCACGCTTTTATTGAAGATGGTCATGTCTGCAACTTTAGTGACATGCCCACCCGTCTCCTAGCACCAGCTCGAGTGGTATTAGATAGAAACATTTTGAGCAATGATGTAATATCACTATCAAGCCATCTGATGAAGAATGATAAAATATGTGACCGTTAATTGAAGAAACAACCCAAACAAGGATATTAGCAGAATATAAGTTCTAATTCAGAAGGATTCTGTGAGGCCCGACGCCGACCAAGCCCTTCCACCATGTTAACCACAGCCGCAAATTATAAGCACCGTAACATTTACAGATGGCAACCATCGAGGACGAAAGACAATATTATTTGTCAGTGTCAGAATAAAATGTGGTCAGTAATAGTTATATTCTGCAAGGCGTCAGAATCTTTCTGAAGATCTGAATGCACCTGGTAAGAATTCCGGGTGAACCGATAGCTTGTGAACAACTTATGCGATGTTGTTGCTCAGGAAACAAAAAATGCATGTGAAGTCACTCCTTTGCAATATTCATTGCCGTCCAAAATCATCGCGGATTACCATGAAGCTCACCTTTATTACAAATAAACTTTTAAACTTCAAAATGAAACCTGGGGAATGATCGGCTCGACGGCTGTGCGATATGAGCTACTGTAAAGGGTGATAACCTAGTTACTCGTCACAAATTAAATCGACTACAGTGATTGGAAAAATATCGCGCGACCATGTGACCGTGTTCGTTCGTTTCCATTGGAAATTTTTGGAAACGATTTTGTCTGAAGTGGGATAAAATGAATTACATGAATCCATCAAACTTTAATTTTGCTGCTCATGTTAATATTATTGGATCCTGAAAAATTCACAATATCGATACCTCCGCAATACATTCTTGTGAAAGAGTAAGTGATAATTAATGGAAATTATCCCTGGAATTGATTGGACGTGATGTCCTAGAACTTATTTGTGTTGATGTCATTTCCGCCAAATATACACGAGAAAGGCATACATCAAGATCACCATTATTTATATCAGTATTTCTATTGCATTCTATCTATTCTGCTTAATCACGAGGTAGGAGACTCTCGATAGCCGGGTCTGAATGTTGGGTGTCGACGATTACTTTCTTGTAGAGTCATATGGTTGCTATTTGGTCGCCAGACCTCCTCAATTTTTCCAACCTCTTGCATATCGTTTCAATTTATTACCTGTATATGGTAGCATTCTGCTGGTGGATTGCTAGTATCCGAGGCCCGCCCTCTGTACATGTCACTCGACAAATATATGTAGGTTTATTGTTTCGGTGGAAATTTAAGCCGTACGACGTCGGATTTTACACGTTAGTTTTTTTTGTTATCTTGCATTTACCAGGTTACCCTATGCTAAGGCGTTTACTCCATCAGACGTCCATGATGCTCTTCCATTAACATCAGATGAGTTGTTTGAGCTGACCTGTCATACCAGCTCCCGAGATCGCGTATCTAATTCCGCTGAAGCCGATGCTAGTGACCGTGTGGATACTTCATAGTCTCCACATGAACAGCTGCAATAAAGCGCGGCTGAGATACTAAGGCTACGTCCGAGAATCCTCCGTATTCTCGGGTCTGAATGTTGGGTGTCGATATGGTTGCTCTTTAGTCGCCAGACGTCGTTAATTTTTTCCACCTCTTGCATATCGTCAGTCAGTTTTGAATTTGGATGGCGCATGCAATCCGTTAGGATTATGCGCGCCAGTATCATTGCATTGAGTTGATTAAAAAATGAAACAGATTTTCAAAACACAATAAAAAGTGTTAAAAACGGTGTGTTAAAAAATGCAACGGGGGAAATATATTGAGAAAAAATAGACAGACGTCTGTATAAATAGCTCAAGTGTCATTATAGACTAAAGAAAAGAAAATTATATATAATAGACTAGATATTGATTTAAATATGCTAGTAAAAAAAAACAACATATAGGAAAACCAGACTCCAAAGGCGTTATTTATAGACATAAAAGGAAGAGGAAATAATCGGATCAACAACCATAATATAATAATACACCAACGACCCTATTTATAAAATAATATAAAACTGAATTAAAAAGGCCAATATAGTACATGCATATTTCGTTTTTGACAACATTAAACTCGATATATAATTTAGATGAACAGGTGGATAATTTAAAACAATAATTGATATAATATCCATATGCTCTTTTAATCGAGCAGAGATAATTTTAAACCACCAATAAGAAAATATATATTAAATTGTTATCATCTAATATTCCTCAGCTCATTTTTGTAAATTTAAAATTATATGCATGTACTATTGGAGTAACCTAGACTTGCATATCGCTCCAATTTGTCTTCTCTTATAGATTCCTATATAGTTATTTAGTAGTATGATGCAAAAAAGTGGCGTATATTCGAAGGCGTTGACATATATCAACGAGAGATCAACTAGCGTTGGCAGCCTTACTATATCCATGTTGGAGAACATGAGGACAAAATTGGGGTCTGCTGGCGTTATACACTCGGCGTTGGAATAATAATGATATCAACAGGAGTTATTCAGTGTGGCATCTAGTTATGCGCTATGGTTTTTAGTAACTATACTGCATCGAATAGAAGATTATCGTTTGCTTCAAGCAAGAAGAATTGAAGGAGGTCAGTTGTGTACCAACCAATCCTGAATTTTGTCATGGATACCGATGCTCAGCGAAAAGCCCTTTTAACCCTGCCTGGGGGGGGGGGGGGGGAGGAAAATACCAGACTCTGCCCATTCTTCGGAACAACAGAAAATTAAGAGCTGACATTCCATGACTTTTATAGTTTATCATTGTGGGGTCATTTTGAGCCTATTTACATAACCTCCGCATCAGAGGATCATGGGTGAGGTTTTTTGCCATTTTTCTTCAAAATGTCTGCATTTCCGCGAAGAAAATTGGGCAACAACTATTTTATTTCACATCACATTAATATTTACTCGACCAAAAAGACACTGTTTTTGAAAACGACGTTACAGAGACGTCATTAAAGCGGCCTTTTTGGATTTTTTTATATTTGCTGATAGAGCTTGATACAAGGGTATAGTTTGGTATAGTTTGGTAAGTCTCAGCCCCCTAGCTGAAGGGGTAAGAAATATAATCAAGGGGTGGCGAAATGGCCCCTCCTCAGGCCTGGACAGGTTCCAAAAGCCCAGGCCAGATAGTGTAAAGCCAGGAACGGACGTGACAGAATCCAAGTCTTCAAATTGAAAGAAATACGTATATAATGTATCTGGCCAAATTATATGTATATAGGTATGTGTTCATGTGGACACTTTGCTATATCCGATGGCAGAATTCCGAAGAGAATGCCACTCTTCTGGAATACCACCATTTCTCAAGAGCAGATACTGAAAAGTAAATTTTTTCGGTTACGACTTTTCTCCCAATTGGAAATAATTGTATATTGATCTTTCATGCATACATCCATTGCTTGATCACCACTGAACGTTATTCGTATAGCGTATACACACATCCTATAGTAATTAACGCTAACACCGGTGTTGTAGACCCAACCATATATCAATTATCACCATTCACAATCGAGATGATCCAAACAGGACTTGGCTTCACACATATTGGACTACAACTATATGTGGTAGAAATCCTAATGTTAATTTCCAACAACATATTTCGATTGCAATGTACACAATCGAATCATTAGTCCATTTGCCATTGTCAGTAGTTCTATACTTATTCCACGACCCACGCCCTTGAAAACTGAAATACTAGACAAAGAGAGCATCAAACCATCGATGTTATCAAAGCCATGTTGAGTTCGTACTGTATATTCCTATTTAGGTCACTTCGACGTGAAGCTGAATGATTATGTGCCTCTGTCGAGTTGGAATGTATTTTCGTATTTTGTAGGTTTGGAATTCGTCGACTGGTATACTATCTCATGTATTGAAACCAAACACCATAGAATAGGTTTGTAATCATGTTAGGTAGCAAGCCTTTACACAAGACTCCTGTGTTCTTTGTGTTCGTGGAATCGATAGTTTGCTATTAGCTCTTATATGACATTTAACTGAGACCTGTTTACGACGTATGACCTTTATATATTGATAATCAGCATTATACGGACTACACCCCTCTTCTGACAGCTGTATGGTTCAAGTTTGCTCTACCTGGATAAAAGATGAAGGATCAGTCGTAGTTGTCCCTGGTATAATTGATTGAAAGGCCATTAGAGACTGAATAGTTATAATGGACCATATTCACTAGCAACACCAATACAATGAAGTTGGAAGTCTCGGAGATCCTCTTCAAAACAATTATTGCATCAGCGCAACGTGAAACAAGACACAAGCTGAGTTTCTAGTTTTTTATCGCGTGTGCTTATCGGGGGTGGACGGGTAGAAGATGATCTTATACTTGATTCGGAAAGTAAATCAAGCCTGGTTGATTGAAAATGTACGCTTTTTAAACCTCGGCTACGCTTAAAACATAGTTTGTGCCAAATCATTGATTCAATAATCGGGCAAAAAGTGTACGTACTCAGTTTAATATGAAGAAATACAAGCCGCATATCTGACATTCATTAGTCTGTTGTAGTCCATAAAGAATTTTCGCGTCCATAGTGGAAATATCTTATTCCTCTTTCGAAATTATTAGTACCAATATCAAAGAATTACAACACATATGAGGGAAGTGAGAAGAGGTGCCGACATACTGACAGAGCCACATGACTTCACAGTATAGTCTTCTGGTTAACCTATTCTAACGTAGATACCAAGAATCTACGATTCGTGATGTGTTGTATCTCAGGCACGCTTTTATTGTACCTGTTCATGTGGCAACTTGGACGACATGACCACATCTCATCCAAAATTGAAATAAAATTGAAATGCTGTAACAAAGAGAGCTGGAGATATTTCGCCGTATGCTGCCATATGAAGGCATCTAGGTCAAGTTCATTACGGATTGATCTTGACCTATTTTCAAAGGTCACAGAACTCACAATATGAATAGCAGTCATATTCGTTAGTGAACACACTATATAAGGGACAACTTGATCTAGTCTTGATACGTTATGCAATGCTGAATAAACAAGCCCCTATGTTAAGCTCACTCCAGACTGACCTCGACCTATTTCCAAAGGTCTCGTGTCAAAATGTGAATAGCATTGTTAACCCTATTTGGCCTGGGCGATTTGGGATGTACCGCAGCCTGAGGGTGGGGAGTGTCACCCCCATTACATATTTTGAAACAATAGCTGGCCTCATATATTTTAACGAAGAATAATGAACGACAGGATGGATTTATGCAAGAGAGTGTGTTAAACACATTTTCTTTGAAAAAAGTTCTACGGATTAATATGTACGTAAATATAGACAGGTTCGTTTTTGTGATTGAATTATTAACTTTTAGTAGACAAAGCATGTACAGAAATATATGAAATGCACCTACCTAAAAATTATGTTTGTTTCAAAGAAAGGTTGCTTATAGAAATATCAATATCAATTATTTCAAAAGAATCCATTTTCGAGATATTCCAAGAAATTCATCAGCATGTCCACGTGCTTAACATAATATGTACTGTCGGCTGTATAGATTTGGTGCCAATATGGACCTTCATGGATATTTGCCACTCAGGCAATGTGTTACTATCTGCGACGATGTGGATTTTTTTTTGTCTCATGATATGCCTTCAGCTTATTATTTGATTGGGGAGATGGTCTCGATTCGTGCCAGCGGCTAAATTTTCTTTCTCTAAGAAATGATTTCCAAAATATACAAATTGCTCTGAAAGGACGCTTAACTCCCAAGCATGATGTCTATATATCCATATATGTAGATATTCGAGAGTCCACTTGCATCGCGGTGGCGGAATAATACTCTCATTGCGGCGCTAGATGCGGAACTAACAGCGCATGCCTGATTAACTAAATACCATGATCACTTTGCAATGTCCATGCGATGACATGCTTCTTCGCTATAAAGCGAATCTAGTATAAATTGTTTTTTTTATTATAGCTTCGTCTATTACATAATGTGTTGCACTATGTCAGGTAGACTAGTGTCAGTTTACTCTGTAACAGTGCTTGCCCAAAAGTCTTTCCATCATATCGGGAAATTGTTATGTATTGGCCAAATCCATCCACAGAGACCCTGCAACTGAGATTGTTTGATCACCATGTATAAATCGTGAAGAACAACTTGGAGAAGTTGGCCACACACATGTCACTAACAGTGTGTTCTCTGAAGTTAACTATATGTTACCAAATATCATTAGCAATAATGATTGTCAAACAAAAGCAGCAAAGATCGTTTGAATGCCTCTAATTACAAGCGTGTGGTCCGTCATTCATAATTCAGCCGTCGTCCATTAGAGAATATCCGCGTCCATAATCCAGCGACCTATTCCATATTCCATATAAGAGTATTAGCACCAAATTTAAAAAGACAATCATAGTATACATAAACATAGGCTTGTTTCCTGCAAGAGAGAAGCGGTCAACAGTTTTCAATGATGCCGGCAAGACATCATGATGTTCCAAAAATATCAAATCCGTATTGCTGATCAGCATTCTTAATCCATAATATTTTTTGTAAAGTCGTCATCTAAAGAATGATGTATCTCAGTCATGCTTTGGTTGTGACTGTTCATATGACTACCATGAGTATCTTGAAGTACATGGGTTCATACGGCCCCTAGCCCCGGGTTAAGCGGAATTAGACACAAGTTTCGAAACGTAACGCCATAGATCTTGCACGCTACGCTCGTATTGTGCTATCAGCATTGGGAAACTTTGATTGGAGGCGCTTGGTGGTGTAGCCCTGTTTTATAAGTTTCTCCAATAATGTTTTGTGACGCTGATTAAAATCGTCACATTTAACACAGGATCAAGCAAATGCTACTAGGCGTGATATGTATACGCCATATGCAGGTCCCACTGGAATATTACTGTCCAGAAAGGGATAGTTTACGATGTCGAAATTGTAATCATCTCTTTTGTCATACAGTCGACGAGAGAGAAGGCTCGCTTCATTTTTATAGAGATACAGGTCTAAATATGATGTGCCTGTAGGGTTATCTGCAGTTTCCTTCAAATCCAGTGAAGGTGGATATATATCCTTCACTGCCTCATTTATATAGCGATTATCCACAGCGAGAAGATCGTCTATATAGCGTTTAAAAAGAGGGCCTGTATGAAACATGGCTACACCACCAAGCGCCTCCACTCAAAGTTTCTCAAATTTGGCGATACATATCGCATGCTGATAGCAAAATACGAGCGTAGCGTTCAAGATCTATGGCGTAACGTTTCGTAACTTGTGTCTAATTCCGCTTAACCCGGGGCTAGGGGCCGTATGGACCCATGTACTTCAAGATCCTCATGGAACTCATATGAACAGTCACAATCAAAGCGTGACTGAGATACATCATTCTTTAGATACAAGCGTCTAGTCCGTCATTCATAATTCAGCCGTCGTCCATTAAAGAATATGCCGACCTTACAACGAATATTATGGATTAAGAATACTGATCAGCGATACGGATTTGATATTTTTGGAACATCATGATGTCTTGCCGGCATCATTGAAAACTGTTGAACGCTTCTCTCTTGCAGGAAACAAGCCTATGTTTATGTAAACTATGATTGTCTTTTTGAATTTGGTGCTAATACTGTTATATGGAATATGGGATAGGTCTTTGGATTATGGACGCGGATATTCTCTAATGAACGACGGCTGAATTATGAATGACGGACCAGACGCTTGTAATTTGGTGAATGAGGAGGAACGGGCTTTGAATGGATCGGTTTTTGAAAGTGCCTGCATATAGTCATATTCATAAGAGAACAGATATAGGTCAGCCAATAGGGGTGCACAATTAGTACCCATTGGAATACCTATATGCTGTTGATATATTGTTGCCAAATTTCACATAGATATTTTTAATGAGAAATTCAAGCAACTCTATAAACAAAGAAATATCCCATGAATGATATCTCTTGTATGTAGTAGAGCTAAAGAATGCTTTATGGCTTCCGACGTTAATATATCTACGATCAGTTTTCTTGAACACAGATACTATTAATGAACTTAGACGGTCAATAAGGGCCTGATGACGGATTGTAGTATAGAGAGTCGAGAAATCCCATGTGGATATATGTCTGTACGGTATGTGACCTTTAGCATGAAGTTCTTCCGTAAGACATTTTGCATTTTTCAATATCCACATACATTCAACGACAGAGTTTTTAGAAATAGTGGCGCAATACCTAAACCATAACAAGAGTAAATATATTTACGTTTAATACGGCTGTTTCAAGGAGGGGTCTTCAACTTTGTACAATCACTGGGATTTGACCATTATCCTGAAGCAATGTGCTTTTCTTGAAGAATCTTTCGAATTATAATATTTCATTTCACAACTATCATTGCTTCAAAAGAGGAAAACGGCTTTCTGATCAAACTCGGATACGAAACTTATAAAACAGTATTTGTTTTTGTCAAGGAGTTCGTAATTCACGAATATATAACATATACAATGCAGTACTTGCAGTACAGACTGATATTGTTCGTATCTACACACCTCGCACATATGGAACTCTGGGGGCTTTTCCACAATTAATATAGATCTCTTAAGAGTTAGATTGATCCTTGTATCCTCCGTTAATTTAATTTTTATTACATCAGCGAAACGTGTGAATGAGTTTCACCCACCTATTTTGTTATTTCTTTACTCAAATGCAAAACGGAAATAGGATTCATTGTTATTATGGACGGTTTGCGAATAGTACCATCTATTCCCATTCAAACAACGGTGATCGCAGTCAGAAAACGGTACAGCTGCGGTCCAACAATTCAAACCACATACCATGTGAATGATCATATTTTGTTACGCAACGTCAAAAGAGGCATTGGTAAAACTAGACTCGCATCTTGATCTGGACCAGCACGGCTCATCGGTATCGCACTTCCCAGCTCCGATATTATCTCCGGTACAGATGCTCCGCAGCTTCCCTTGGATGAATAATCCCGTTGTATGCTTTAGCCTAGACGGGGTATTGTGTGTGTGCGTGTGTGTGTGGACTGAACTGGATTGGCCATTCCATACGTCCATGTAAGTATTTTTTCACGCCCCTTCCCCACCATACTAATTATGAGCAAACTCTCTATGGAAAAATACTTGCCTTCACGCCTCCAGGACATGTATATGTTATTGCTGTCCAACAGAGACCGAAAAAGTGTGTGAACCCGATATGATGGATGAAAATGCTATCTCGAACTGAAGAAAGGGAACACCTGTATATTTGACGAGGAACACAAATACAAAAGATATAGACTGACCCCCTTGAGAAAACCCCATCTGTATCAGCGTAAATAAAGCGAGGAACATCAATCGATATTGAATGTAATCAATCTTTTCTAACCTTTTTTGAACTGTAATATCTGAATTGATTACGCATTATCCATAATAGATACCCGCGTTTAGGTCACTTTACTAGGCATTCTATGACCAGTTGCCAAGCCGTCGTGCTGTTATATACTTAAGAGATGTACCTTCCATGTTTTTCATCAGATATATTTAAATCCATCTGTTCGGTCATTGTTCTTCTTAATGAGAGGGTAATTACCAATGGAACAATGAGGAACTGCAGACACATGTACATGAAATATGGATACATGATTTTGCCTTGGATAATCGAATGTGTTTTCTCAACGGCTGTACCTGTTGACAGTTGGTTTGGGGTATCCGCTATAAGTGCGCCACGTCCTTCTCTTTAAAAAAAATCCGATGCCCATATTCACAGTCGCAAATTTGAAGGAAGAATATAAAAGAAACACAAATGGCCACATACAGTCGTACCACTGTTATGTTGAATGCCTGGCGCTAAGTGTTGTCAATATTTATATCCAATTGTATTTCGGGTGACACTTCCTTGGTAATACAAAGATACTTTGTGGATGGATCAGTCCCGTTCGATATTCGAACCCGCGCAGTCCAATATTCTGTCTGCATATCTAAATACATTACAAGGACCAAAAATGATCCCTGTGATGATTTGTAACTCTGTCACGCTTTTATTGAAGATGGTCATGTCTGCAACTTTAGTGACATGCCCACCCGGCTCCTAGCACCAGCTCGAGTGGTATCAGATAGAAACATTTTGAGCAATGATGTAATATCACTATCAAGCCATCTGATGAAGAGTGATGAAATATGTGACCGTTAATTGAAGAAACAACCCAAACGAGGATATCAGAAGAATACAAGTTCTAATTCAGAAGGAGTCTGTGAGGCCCGACGCCGACCAAGCCCTTCCACCATGTTAACCACATCCGCAAGTTATAAGCATATAAGATATTTACAGATGGCAACCATCGAGGACGAAAGACAATATTATTTGTCAGTATCAGAATAAAAATGTGGTCAGTAATAGTTATATTCTGCAAGGCGTCAGAATCTTTCTGAAGATCTGAATGCACCTGGTAAGAATTCCGGGTGAACCGATAGCTTGTGAACAACTTAGGCGTTGTTGTTGCTCAGGAAACAAAAACTGCATGTGAAGTCACTCCTTTGCAATATTCATTGCCGTCCAAAATCATCGCGGATTACCATGAAGCTCACCTTTATTACAAATAAACTTTTAAACTTCAAAATGAAACCTGGCGAATGATCGGCTTGACTGCTGTGCGATATGAGCTACTGTAAAGGGTGATAACCTAGTTACTCGTCACAAATTACAATCGACTACAGTGGATGGGAAAATATCGTGCGACCATGTGACCGTGTTCGTTGGTTTCCATTGGAAATTTTTGGAAACGATTTTGTCTGAAGCGGGATAAAATCAATTACATGAATCCAACAAACTTTGAATTTTGCTGCTCATGTTAATATTATTGGATCCTGAAAAATTCACAATATCGATACCTCCGCAATACATTCTTGTGGAAGATTGGACGTGATGTCCTAGAACTTATTAGTGTTGATGTCATTTCCGCCAAATATACACGAGAAAGGCATACATCAAGATCACGATTATTATATCAGTATTTCTATTGCATTCTATCGATTACTTTCTTGTAGAGTCATATGGTTGCTATTTAGTCGCCAGACGTCCTCAATTTTTCCAATCTCTTGCATATTGTTTCAATTTATTACCTGTATATGGTAGCATTCTGCTGGTAGATTGCTAGTCTCCGATGCCGGCCCTCTGTACATGTCACTCGACAAATATATGTAGGTTTATTTGTTTCGGTGGAAAATTTCAGCCGTACGACGTCGGATTTTACAGGTTAGATTTTCTTGTTATCTTGCATTTACCAGGTTACCCTATGGTAAGGCGTTTTACTCCATCAGACGCCCATGATGCTCATCCATTAACATCAGATGAGTTGTTTGAGCTGACCTGTCAAAACAGCTCCCGAGCTCGCGTATCTAATTTCGCTTCAGCCGATGCTAGGGGCCGCGTGGATACTTCATAGTCTCCACATGAACAGCTGCAATAAAGCGCGGCTGAGATACTAAGGCTACGTCCGAGAATCCTCCGTATTCTCGGGTCCGAATGTTGGGTGTCGATTCCTGTAGAGTCATATGGTTGCTTTTTAGGCGCCAGACGTCGTCAATGTTTTCCACCTCTTGCATATCGCTCCAATTTGTCTTCTCTTATAGATTCCTATATAGTTATTTAGTAGCATGATGCAAAAAAGTGGCGTATATTCGAAGGCGTTGACATATATCGGGACATGAGAGATCAACTAGCGTTTAGCTGACAACCTGACTATATCCATGTTGGAGAACATATGGACAAAATTGGGTTCTGCTGGCGTTATACTCGGCGTTGGAATAATAATGATATCAACAGGAATTATTCAGTGTGGCATCTAGTTATGCGCTATGGGTTTCAGTAACTATACTACATCGAATAGAAGATTATCATTTGCTTCGAGCAAGAAGTATTCAAGGAGGTCAGTTGTATACCAAACAATCCTGAATTTTGGCATGGATACCGATGCTCAGCGAAAAGCCCTTTTAACCCTGCCTTTGGGGGTGAAGGGAAATGCCCACCCCTACCAAACATTCTCCGGAATAACAGAAAATTGAGAGCTGACACTCCGTGACTTTTATAGTTTATCATTGTGGGGTCATTTTGAGCCTATTTGCATAACCTCCACATCAGAGGATCATGGGTGAGGTTTCGCCATTTTTCTTCAAAATGTCTGCATTTCCGCGAAGAAAATTGGGCAACAACTATTTTATTTCACATCACATTAATATTTACTCGACCAAAAACGTTGTTTTTGAAAACGACGTCACTGGGACGTCATCAAAGCGGCCTTCTTGGATTTTTTTACATTTGCTGATAGAGCTTGATACAAGGGTATAGTTTGGTAAGTGTCAGCCCCCTAGCCGAACGGGTAAGAAATATAATCAAGGGGTGGCGAAATGGCCCCGACTCAGGCCTGGACAGGTTCCAAAAACCCAGGGCAGATAGTGTAAAGCCAGGAACGGACGTGACAGAATCTCAGTCTTCAAATTGAAAGAAATACGTATGTTATGTATCTGGCCAAATTATATGTATATAGGTATGTGTTCATATGGACACTTTCATATATCCGATGGCAGAATTCCGAAGAGAATGCCACTCTTCTGGAATACCACCATTTCTCAAGAGCAGATACTGAAAAGTAAATTTTTCCGGTTACGACTTTTCTCCCAATTGGAAATAATTGTATATTGATCTTTCATGCATACATCCATTGCTTGATCACCACTGAACGTTATTCGTATAACGTATACACACATCCTACAGTAATTAACGCTAACACCGGTGTTGTAGACCCAACCATATATCAATTATCACCATTCACAATAGAGATGATCCAAACAGGACTTGGCTTCACACATATTGGACTACAACTATATGTGTCAGAAATCCTAATGCTAATTTCCAACAACATATTTCGATTGCAATGTACACAATCGAATCATTAGTCCATTTGCCATTGTCAATAGTTCTATACTTATTCCACGACCCACGCCCTCGAAAACTGAAATACTAGACAAAGAGAGCATCAAACCATCGATGATATCAAAGCCATGTTGAGTTCGTACTGTATATTCCTATTTAGGTCACTTCGACGTGAAGCTGAATGATTATGTACCCATCTAGCCCCAGAACTCACTTCAGCTGCGAAAACTGATCTCTGGCCTAGTAGTCCAGTCAAATTGAGGTTTGACCCATCACAAATTGCAACAGAATTGTTTTTGCTGCAGTGCATTTCCAAAAGGTCTCTAGAATAACATACGAAAAGTCTACAAACAGATATGCATGGGAAATAAATTAAATTTCAAGTTGAAATTCGAGGTATTTTTCGCGAAATTTCAGTGTTTACCTGTCTCTTGCTCCTATAAGAAAACCTTGTACTTGGTACTAAGCGTGAAAGAAATGGGTCATTACTTACACTCATTCCATTCGTTATCATATCAAGGTTATACTCAGCCTAAAATAATACCCTTGCACGAAAATATTTATGGAGAAATTCAAAATGGCGGACTTTTTACCATTTTCATGACAGTCCAGGCAATCTATCTGGGGATTTTTAGCTGGACCCAAAACAAATTGCAACAGAATTTTTTTCACTGGTATGCATTTCTAATAGGTTCCCAGAACAACATACTAAAAGTCTACCAAAATCTATTTGGTGGAGATTTGGTGGACTCTTTTTGAAAACAAAGATACGCCATTTTATAAAACATAATAGGCCATTATGCCTCATATAAGCAAGGTAGAATATTGTTTTTTTCTGTGAATAAGGACAGTTTATCTTTCAGAAATCCAATTAATACATGACCCAGGGTACAGTATGCCATAGTGGTGAAAACATGTGTCTTCCCGGTGGATTTGCTCATAAGCGTAGATAGCAAACTGATAGTTCTGCATCAGGCTATATGAATTATACATGGTAATATTCAGACAGTTAACATTTTTGCCATTAGCATAATTATATGAAAGAGGATTTCTCTCCCAAAATTAATGAAATGACAAGCTGTGATATATTTTTCTTCAACCGATAACTGTCACAGACAATATTTCCACAAACCCACTCATGGAGATATCTCTCTATTATCACAACAGGTGCCTTGTTGAAAAATACAGCTCTGCAAATCATTAATGATCTATCGCAATTGTGTGTCAGGTATGTTTTGACGAAAGAAGAATAATTATGCAGATCCTATCATCTAATTATCAAACAAATAATAATCCGGATTATAGGCAAACTTGATGTTCTACCATGACGTTCTACCATGCCATTTACGATGTTTCATTTTACATTTTCAACAATATAGGCCATGCTCCTACAGATGCATCTTCTTCAGCTGCAATCTTTCTTGCAGTTGCACCTGATAACCTCAGAGTGCCAGTGGAACTGGTGGCAGTTCAGTTTTCACAGAGAGAAGACGTCCACCCTCATTCTTGTGGCTGCAATGGATGGTCTTCCCCATTCCCCTCTAAACACGCGAACCTTGATACTTAGCTGATGCTGATGTTGGTGGAAGGTTTTGTACCTGCACATATATGGTTCGTTTTTGTCACAGAAACGCTTGTATCTCATGCAGCCAATTGCTTCGTCAGGATTACCATTGTATAAACACAACCTCCATCGGGACTCCCAATCGCCTGGCTGAACACAGCTTGTTGGCGAAATAGCTCATTGAGCGTTGTTTTCTTTACGGCCGCACATTTGCCGATGCCATATGATCAGTATACTGTGTCACATCCCTGAATGGCATGTACAAACAGCATATTTGTGCGGACTTACATTCCCAGCACAGCCTTTGTCTTCTTGACATTCCAAACTATCCGTTTCTTTGCATTCTCTCTTGGCTGAAAGTAGATGTCATTGTCATACATGCCTGCATGAAAACGGAGCAGAACTAACAGGTCAATATCATCACCAACATCAAGTTTTGATGCTTTCAGTAGATTAAACGGCAGCTTTTACAATAAAAACATCTGCATATGAAACATCCCGCCCTTTCCAACTGGTCACTCATAAGAGTAATGAACTGCTACTTGTTGACGTTGTTTGCTAGGAATTCGTCTTTCTTTGACTGAATGACCATGTCACTAGCGGGGCCGGACAGTTTGGAATGTCAAGAAGACAAAGGCTGTGTTGGGAATGCAAGTCTGTACAAACATGTTGATTGTGCATGCCATTCTGGGCTGTGACACAGTATTCCGACCATATGGCATTTACAAGTCTGTACAAATGTGTTGATTGTGCATGCCATTCTGGGCTGTGACACAGTATTCCGACCATATGGCATTTACAAAGGTGCTGCCTTGAAGAAGACAACTGTCACTGAGCTATTTCGCCAACAAGCTGAAGTGTTCATCCAGGTCATGGGAGTCCCGACGAAGGTCATTTATTGCAGCAGCATAGAAAACGCTTATATGTTTATACAGTAGTAACCCAGACGAAGGAACTGACTTGAGGGGAAGACCATCCAATGCAGCCACAAAAATGGGAGTGGACGATTCAATCGGTTTCTCCCTGTGAAAACTGATCTGCCATCAGCGTCAGGGGTTAGTTGAGGTTATCAGGTGGAACTGCAAGAAGGATCGCAGCTGAAGCAGATGTGCCTGTAAGGATCATGGCCTGGATCGTTCAAGTCTGTGTGGAGAATGCAAACGACTGAGCTGTGCAAACTCATCAAACCCAGACCTTCGAAAATGACATTGGCGAAGACTGGTATTGGGATTGATAGTGCTGTGAAATATTCCTCAAGTTATGGCAGTGTTCATGAGGAATAACAATAAAAGACATCAACTATATGTATGAGAAGTCACTTCCCCTAATAATGTTACCATGAACCAGAATGTAAAATGAAACATGATAAGTTATGCCGTCAACTTTGCCTATAATTCAAAGTATTATTTGTTTGATAATTAAATGATATATTAGGATCTGCATAATTATTCTTCTTTCATCAACAACATTTGTCTTACAAACAATTGTGATGCATTATAAATGTTTGGCAGATTGTCGTTATATATCTGAACTATTGCTAAACGCGACGTTGAATCTAATTTCTCTCTCTCTCTCCTGATTGGCGAGGCTGCATTTTTTTCAACAAGGTACAAACACTATATATTGAATGTCGGACGTGACACTTGCTACGTGCTTGTGATAATAGAGTTATATTTTTATAAGCTGATGGAACTATTGTCTGTGATTGTCATAGGTTGAAAGAAAATATATCACAGCTTGTCAGTTCCCTTTCGGATAACAATGCTAATGGAAATAATGCCAACTGGCAGGACATTACCATGTATGATTGTATACCCTGGTACTGAACTATCGTTTTGCTATCTACTTTTATGAGCAAGTCCATTGGGAATACAAATGTTTTCACCGCCATAGAATAATGTATCCTAGATCGTCATGTAGTGATTGGATTTCTGGATGATAAACTGTCCTTATTCAGAGACAAACCAATATTTTCTACTTTCTTATATGAAGCATGATGGTGTATCTTTGTTTTAGAAAAAGTCGTATCTCCACCAAATAGATTTTGGTAGACTTTTAGTATGTTGTTCTGGGAACCTATTAGAAATGCATACCAGTGAAAAAATTCTGTTGCATTTTGTTTTGGGTCCAGCTAAAAAAACCCAGATAGATTGCCTGGACTATCATGAAAATGGTAAAAAGTTCAGATTTAGAATGACCCCATACATCCGCCATTTTGAATTTCTCCATAAATATTTTCGTGCAAGGGTATTATTTTAGGCTGAGTATAACCTTGATATGATAACGAATGGAATGAGTGTAAGTAATGACCCATTTCTTCCACGCTTAGTACCAAGTACAAGGTTTTCTTATAGGAACGAGAGACAGGTAAACACTGAAATTTCGCGAAAAATACCTCAAATTTCAACTTGAAATTTAAGATATTTCCCATGCATATGGGATTGTAGACTTTTAGTATGTTATTCTGGGGACCTTTCTGAAATGCATAGCAGTGAAATAAATTCTGTTGCAATTTGTGGTGGGTTGACCCCAAAAATGCGCTAGATTTACTGGACTATAGTGGATTTCTGGGAGCGAAAACGGAAACGTCGCACCTGTTTGTTTACTTTCTTATTTGTTCTACTTTTATAGGTTTTGTCCCAAATGAGATACTCAGTACAATAAAGAATCTTATCATGCGCACAATTAATTTTCGGTGGAACCAATCTCGCATTCGTCTATTTCCGTATTGGCGGAAATTAGCCCAGTTGCTGAGTTCTGGGAATAGATTGCTATTATTCAACTAAACATAGAAATAATTTTGTATAATTTGAATGAATTATGTTCGTTTGGTTAAAATTAACTGAATTTCACATTAAAATGCGTCCGGATCTCCCGATTATCAAAGGCACTATTTCGTAGCCGGCTCACTGCGTGATCGTCATACGCTCCCCACCGGTGGGGATTTGTGCGTTCTATGTGAGAGGCTCGTTCCGCCAATACGGAAATAGCCGAACGTGAGATTGATTATGTACGGCTGACGAGTTAAGATATATTTTCGTATTTTGTAGGTTTGAAATTCGTCGACTGGTATATTATCTCATGTAATGAAACCAAACACCACATGATAGGTTTATATGCATGTTAGGTAGTAAGCCTTTACACAAGACTCACGTGTTCTTTGTGTTCGTGGAATCGATAGTTTGCTATTAGCTCTTATATGACAGTTAACTGAGACCTGTTTACGACGTATGACCTTTATATATTGATAATAATCATTATACGGACTACACCCCTCTTCTGACAGCTGTATGGTTCAAGTTTGCTCTACATGGATAAAAGATGAAGGATCAGTCGTAGTTGTCCCTGGTATAATTGATTGGAAGGCCATTAGAGACTGAATAGTTATAATGGACCATATTCACCAGGGACACCAATACAATGAAGTTGGAGGCCTCGGAGATCCTCTTCAAAACAATTATTGCATCAGCGCAACGAGAAGCGAGATACAAGCTGAGTTTCTAATTATGCTCTTTCAACATCATGGGAAATTGCTTGCCTGTCTTTCAAGTAAAGAGTTTTTATCACGTGTGCTTATCCGGGGTGGACGGGTAAAAGCTGATCCTCAGATACTTGATTCGGAAACTGAATCAAGCCTGGTCGATTGAAAATGTACGCTTTTAAAACCTCGGCTACGCTTAAAACATAGTTTGTTCCAAATCATTGATTCAATAATCGGTCAAAAAGTGTACGTACTCAGCTTATGATGAAGAAATACAAGCGGTAGATCCGACATTCAGTAGTTTGTTGTAGTCCATACAGAATTTTCGCGTCCATAGTGGAAATATCTTATTCCTCTTT